>JAMBLF010001201.1:0-109158 GCA_030578115.1 Leucoptera coffeella | reverse complement strand
AATTATTTTTTTAGTCATCGTTTAATATGATGACATTCCGGAACGACGTACGGCTTGTTAATAATAATAATATTTGGGATACTAATACACCAATTGAATTAGCACCTTGGTAAGTTCATTTAAGGTCTTGTGTTAAGGGTGATAGAACACTAATAGAAATATACATAAATAGCATATGTAATCAAGAACCAGACTGGAAAAGCAGAAGATAAGCATAGTTCCTAACTTCCTTCACCGGGAATCGAACCTGGGATCTCACGATTAGCGTTCAGGTGGTTAACTCATCGCGCCAAGCTAACATTATATTAACATATCTGACTAGCACAGGGCGAATTTATCAATCTTGTTAATAATTTCTATGTATCAATGCAAAGTAATTTAGTTTTATTGATACGTAATGTATAACTTTGATTCTACTGTTAGGACTACGGCTCACTAATATGGCGATAACATACTACAGCAATAGATACATATGTATATTCACGCCTCTACGTCCCCAACGGGATAGGCAGCGACTATCGATTGCCATTTGGAACGATCCTAACGAAACTCTTTTGCTCCACTCACACCCATTAACCTTCTCATACACGCTCTTCTGTCCTTCACGCTACGTACACTTGCCTTTCTGTAACATACTAGTATAACATATTTATAAATAGTGTTCTTCTATACCTTAATGACTCTAAGTACAATGACAGGGCTTGCTTACAACTGGAACCCTTTCAAAGTGTCACTTGGAATCCGAGGCCTAAACAAAGCGTTTGCTCCAAATCCGTTTGGACGTGTCCTTTTGTGGCCGCGTCAAGCAAACTTGAAGGTAACTTAAATTGTAGCGAAGAAGCATTGTTTTACCTTTGCCTACGGTTACTATGGTAAAACAGCGGTCCTGGTACAATTACCGAAATAAAAAAATTGTGATAAATAAGATAATTTACTATATTTTACGAACGTTTTCGTAACATAATTGCTATATACGTCAATTCCACGTGAGAGAAAACATTATGATTTTGTTTTTTGTTATCGAATATTTCACACTGAGTAGTAATAATATGGTAGTTGTTAGTGCTTGTAAATGGTGATACAGCTCATATCTAGCCACTTTGGGCGCTGAATATCTGGGTAAGTGTGGGCTCAAGAATCCAGAAAAAACTAACTTTAGAAGATGGATACTTGAACCCCTGACTATCCCGCAAGGATATTGCTTGTTGATGGATTGGATTTTCTATGAAATGTTCATGTTATAGTTGACGCTAATACCAATAAGGATGTCAATGTTTGAGATTCCTGATCACTCTGTCAATCTTTATATAGAAAAAGCCTAATATACTTGGGTAAATGAAGACAAAAAAGACAAACGCGTTCAGGGTAACAATTGCGAAGGTAGTAATTCTATGGCTACCTTAAACCCACGTATTGACTAGATAGTTAGTACTCAATGTGACAGGTGGTAAGCCATGTCGCCATTTACAAGCTTATTACTTGTTCGGGGAACAGGTATGTTTCCTTACGATGTTTTCCCTCACCGTAATATTCGATGCATTTCGTAAATGTATTTTTATTATATTGGATAAATAATAGATAGTTAGCTTTTTTAGTACCAGACGAGAGTTACTAGCACACAACGACTTGTTAACTTATAAAGCACAATATTGGGTCTGTCCCTGACAGTGGCTTGAGAGCATCCGTTGTTCTTGCAGACACGTGTATCACGTGACAAGTTTGGCGGTCTTGAATTTCTTGAATAGAACGAATTAGTTCGGTTGAGATATCTCAATAATTGGGTAAGGTAACTTAGTTATTATAGACGCACTTATTGTTTCATTGTTAAAAATGTCTTGTGCTAATAAATGGAATTGTAATGACGACGTTGACACAAATATTCTAAGGTTATTAGAGATGACAATAATTTTTATCGACGTATATTTATATTTGCGTGAATGAGTAGTCCGTGAAAGACATTTGAAGGCTAATAAGTATGATCAAAAGTACTAAATGGGACAGAGACCTAAATTCTTTACGTACATAATTTACATTCACTAACGGTGAGGGAACCTGGAAACCTGCCTATTCCTCGGGATAGGTAATTGCTAGTGCCTATATACGGCGATACGGTTCACTACCTATCATATGGCTGCTTTTATCACGTAAATCGCTTGCTTCGTGTGACCCATTCCTAACATGCCCCCAAATTTCGAAGATGGGCACTCAAGTATCTGATTACCCCACCGCACTAAAAAAGGGAATGTCTATACACATGTCGTGAAGCGTATGTATGTATGACAACTAAACTAAAATAAGGGCCAGTAAAACGAAAGACGTACAAACATAAATTGCCATTTTATATCTAAAGTATTGGTGTAGCATTGATATAAAATGCGAATTGGCATTATGAAGCCAATGCGAGTGGTAATGGAGCCATTCGGGATATCGGGAGCCAATGCAATGGCGGTGCGGAGGCCCCGAGACGACTTATCGTCATCGTCACTCCGCGATCGCTTAAGGCTGCCCCGTACTCCACTAAAATGAACTACTAAAAAGATAGTTCTAGATTAGTCACGTCCTAGTTTAAAAAACTGTCTTGCTACCTGAAAATTTATGAACAGTTATGTACATTTATAAACTTACGTCTTTTGAGCGCTTTTAATGTGTACAAAACCTGAACAATATTGAAGGTAGATCCTTGGTTCTCTTTGACATTATTTTCGGAGTCGTGATAGCCTAATGCCTTAATATTTACTATTATTACTCTATTCGCCTGTTACAAGCTTCCGGGAATAAATATACAACCGTTTGAGTCTGCGACTTGCTCTGTATATTTATAGGTTATAATACATTTTATAAAAGTACTGAGTATCAAACCTTCCGTGACAAAGTCGCTTAGCAAAGAATCGCCTTTGCGTCGTGCCCAGTACAAGCTCACCTCAAAAGCCATAAACAGTAAACGGGTATTCTGGTAAACGTCCAGAGTCGCATTTCCACATCGCTTACAGCGCCACGATCCCCACACAATCCTACATCACTTTTCTCTTATTCACATATTCCTCAATCTGTACAACTACCAATATAAATTCTAATTATTTAAAGGAATTTATAGAGCCAAAGTGGATGGTAGAGTTGGACGGGGTAGGACGCGTAGAACTTATACAGATCAAATTGGACACAATGCGGGTGTACGCAGTGTGAAGAACAAAAGAGCAGAAATCAGGATCGTTCAAGGTAGCCATCTATAGTTTCTGTCTATCCCGTTAAGGAAGTTATTTTTTATATTACATTATTGTAAAGATTGTTGTCTTACTGAATAATAGTTGGAAATTTTATTTTTTCTTATTTTATTGGATAAATAGATAGGTATCGGTTTAATATTGTGTTGATATTTTAACGATACCTATGTTTATTTAATGATTTGATCAAAATTGTATGGACTTAATCTTTATTGACTCTTGGTGATGCTTACAATCCCTACCTTAGATACATAGGTATAATTTGAATAATCGAACCTGCTTTATTTTTCATGAGCTACCTCACGACTCAGCTCACGTCCGGGCACCACCCATCATAAATCAGCCACTCGCATGGCAAAAGAATAAAACATATTCGAAACCAGTCCTTTGAACTATCCAATTCTACAGTTTACAAGGAAGAGGAGACCAGTTTATATTGGTTATGCGAATATTTCTTATTTTGTAACATGAAATTGGCGCTTTGCGTGGCTGACTATTTGAGAAATATGCTGACCGAGTCATGGCTGCGTCGATTGAGGCGAATGGGTACTTAGTCTTATTCACTTGCCATTGATTTTCAGAGAAAACGAAACGAGGCGTACATACATATTGTATTATGGTGACGCCGACGTTTGAACTACATAGAAACGAGTATGTCTTAGAAGTAAACCAAGGAACTAGGACTAAATGGACAGAATAACTTCTTTCATATGCAACCTATCACCAATATGACAATACATTACCAATAGTTATACTAAAACTTACCAAGTGGCTGTTATGCCTCATTCTATGTATACATGGGTTCGAGGAGACCATATAATTATTATGCTCGCAATTAAAGAGATGATCCGAACCTCTGACTAGCCCGCATAGTTTAAGCGTTTGACTGTTTAATTATTTATTATATTTTAATTAATTAATTGAATTCTTAAATGTACATCACCCTAACAGGTAACCTTTCGGTGACGTACTAATTACAATGTTATAATATCGAACAATGCAATAAAATTAATTACAATATGTCATAAACTGATATAAAATTAAAGTCTTTGTCTAGACGTTCGTAAATGAGCCTGTATATGTAAGTATTATTCTGAATTGTTATAAACCTAATCCCTTTGTGTAAGAGTAAGCAATACTAGTCAAGTGGCAACGAAGCCAAATCTTAGAACCAGAGACTAGCGCCTGTGTTGCCAGATGCTTTGCGGTCGGCAGAGAGCAGTAACGAGATATATAGCCATTAATCAAGCTTAATTAGAACTGGCAACATTGTTTTAAGCACAGTATTAAACTGATAGTTTCGGACGGAATGCAACGAGCTTTTGGGTCGTTTAATATAAAATGTGCAGTCTTGGTGTTGAAATTAACAATCAGGGATATAATATTTCCTCGTACTAATTTAGGTATCGAGGTTTGATGGCATTCATTCGTTACGTGTTACTAGCGAACAACATCAAATAATTTAAAAAATTTACTACCATTCCCTTAGTTGCCTTCTACGACTTGCCGTGGAGACAGACAGTGACTCAGCACTATTATTTAAGCAATATCCTATAACTAGCATATTACTCGTATTATATTAAACAAATTCATTTTTATTAGAGACATTCTTTTCAAGGCTTGGTATGTAGTGTGAAGAAAAGAAGAGCATGTATGAGAAGGTTAATGGGTGTAAGTGAAGCATATTTGTCAGAATCGTTCCAGTTGGCGATTAATAGTCTCTGCCTATCCCGTTGGATACGTAGAGGCGAATATGTATGTATGTATAACTTTTTAATCTTGCACGGTATTCTAAAAAGGAAACTTTACCATTCTATTGCAGCCGCAACCAGCACTGATGTTGTAATGTGTTACAAAGCGATACGTAGTACGCAAATAGAGGCGCCATTACCACAGTCGTAGTCGTTATCCGCCATTACAGTGCTACGAGCTGACGCATCGCACGCAAATATTTGCATTGCAGATTAAAAACGTAACGCTACGGATATTCGTAGCATAGCGGCGGTTTTGGGGAAATAGTTTCTGTTTGTATTGTGCGCTTCGCAATTGTGATAGTCTGAAATAGTCTGCATTCCAATATCATTTTAACACTTGTTCGGTTGCACCATACTCATATATGTATGTATGTATTGCAACGAAAACTTTTTTAATGCATAAAATTTATATTTAAACAACACACTTTTACTTTTAGAATAGAAGCCATTCAGAGCCTTCACTGGGATGTTTTATGACATCATACTGTCGTAATGTTGGGAATAAACTAAAAGTGAAGAGCGTGTTCTTTGTAGCCATATATAACATACTTCGCAATTGCGGAGGCGGACATTGGAATGTCTGACCGCTAGGGACTGTGTTCGTGAAATGAATATAAATATTTAAATCAAAAAAAGGCAACCTTCGCAACCATTAACCCTTGCGGGGTAGTCTGAGGTTCAGGTGTCCCTCTCCGCAATTGCGAAAGTAGTAATTCTATGGCCACCTCGAACCCACGTGTTGACCAGATAGTTAGTACTCAATGTGACAGGTGGTAAGCCATGTCGCCATATACAAGCACTATTACCTTTTCCGGGAACAGGCAGGTTTCCTCACGATGTTTTCCCTCACCGTAGTATTCGACGCATTTCATAAATGTATTTTAATTACGAAAATGTACATAGAAACCAATTAAACTTCATTTCCATTGGTACAGTTAACGCTAAAAGTGCAGTCCCAGTAACTTTTTATAAGGTTTAAGTGTATAAGAAAAAAAGACAATATTTTTCATTTCGAAGCACGCGAACGTATAGTTGCCATGACAATGCATAGTGGCGCCAGTTTTAAAATGTAAAATATTGTCTATTGTAATTATAAACGTAATCCTTAAAAAAAGTAACCGAGACTGTACTTTTAGCGCTGACTGTACATGCTCGAGCGGGATTTGAACCCTGTACCCAAAGATACAGAGTCAAGCCACAAACAACTGGACACGTCGAATATTTTCATCACATTCATAAAATCCCGTGTTTATCGGGGTTACATGCCCGTAAAACTAGCTGCCGTTTTTCCTGGTATGTCGTTGAGGTGACTAAGGTGTATTCCATCTATTGGGCGATAGACTAGCAACCTGTCACTAATTATCCATAGGACATCACTTTCCTAATATAAGATTATTTCATGTCTCCAAAGTTTTGTCTACCTTGAAAGGGATCAAAATACGAAAATTTATATGTATGTTATAATTTTAAAAATAGTGGTTCTAGGAAAAGATATTACATAGTTTTCAATGTTCATCTGTGTTTAATGCCACCCTTTGAATAGCATAACTGTGGAGTTGTGGCGCTTTGTATTTCTCAAACGAAGAGATGCGGGCCAAAGCTAGTACACACTAGGCTCAGACAGGCATCCTAGGACATTAATACAAGTACTAAAGCGTCTGTGTTCACCATTGTTGAATACAATATGAAAACATTGGAATGGTGTTGAATTAAAGTTTAAAGGGCGTGCTTTGATGGTTAGGACATATGTGGATGAATGACGGTAGATTTACAAAAGGGATATAAGTGGGTGAAGCGAATGGGCGTTACGTAGGGGTCGGAATAAATAATATGAGTTCTAATACCTGTGACAATGTAACAGTATCTGTTATAGATATATTAAATATGTATGAGGAGGTTAATAGATATCAATAAAGCGAAAGCGCCGTTGGGATTGGATATAAGTTTAATAGGGATAAATAATGTCTTCCTTCTTCTTTCTTATGTCTATGTAACATACAAAGATATACATTCAAGGCCTTTTATCCCTTTCGGGATGGACAGAACCTTGGAGTCATGAAATCTAATTGGTCACATAAATTTGGCGTTCTGATATCATATGGACCATTGGTGACAGGTTGCATGCCTATCGCCCAGTAGATTCAATTGCTCCAAATATGTATGTTCATTTAAATAGCATACTGTGTACCGAATAAATTTAGGTAGCTAATTTGATAAAAGCTAGAGTTATATCTCTTTGGTCACTTTTAGCGCAACGCACTATTGGGAAATTATATTTTTTATAAAGTATTTAGAATAGAAACAATCAATAATCTTCAAATGAGTAGGTAAAAGGTGAAAATGAAACGAGTTTAGCTTCATAAAGAATGTTTAATTGGACATCAATCGCAAGAAGCCCTGCAGCCATGTAATTACAGCGGTGGATAGAATCGAGTACTTCTTAATTCGTCTTAATACACGATAGTAGCTTACGTCTAGGTAACACGTTCATATAATCCACTCGTTGCCTCTGGAAAAACCTAACAACTCTTTTTAAGGGTTAAATAAGCTAAAATTTTGTAAAATAATAATATTTATTACATATTTTTTTGTATTATGCGGATTAATACAAGTTGAAAACAAAAGAAAATAGTCTCTCATTTCGTCTCTAAATTATTTATATTTATAACTTCAAGTTCAAAAGCAAAGCATAAAGTAAGAGTTGTCAAATTTTCTAGATGCAACAATAATAAACTTATTCGAAAAACAATCTTATCACTAGTAATACATTTACTTTACTCCTAGAAGGTGACGATAGGAATATTTGTACGAAAGTATACAAAGGTAGACAATTCAATTTGCTAGCTACATCTAGCTAAGGCAAATCAACGAGAACGACTAATGGGATCACTTTTGTTGTATCTGCATGAAAATGCTCGATCTGGCTCAAAACACACTTCCCTGGTCATTAGCCGCCATCTTGATTTGCGCACAACAAAATGGTTGCCGTCAGCTGATTGCGCTCATTGCATCGGTTGGTCATGCAATGAACGCAAGCGGCTCCAACTGAACGAAAACGAGATAAATTTGAGTATTATACACCATATTGATAAAGTTATGACTAGATTTCAACATTTAATATTAATTTTATCCTTGTAACTATAATTTTGTTCTTAATTTACATGTTGCGTTGTCGTCTAGGCCTCGTCTCTTGAATTGCTTGCGTCTGAAAAGAGAAAGGTAATATTTCAAACCTGGCTCCAAACTGGTACACTGGTACAAACTGGTTGGTGATTCAAACTATTTGTCAATTATTCAACATGGAGACAAATATGTGAATGCTTTTTGCTATTAACCTACGGATAATCTTAGACAACAACAAATTCAAACGATAATGATATAATTATCAATGAAACTATTGCTAAATTTGATAATTTGCTAAAGTATATAATACTAACTATTTCATTTAAAAAACAAATTTTCCATAAAATGCTTTCGTAACGAGATACGCTAATCTAAAGAAATTTAAGAGACAGCGCTTGTACTCAATATTTTGCGTGAGATTTCGGCGAAAAACTGGGTTCATTCTTATTTTAGGCGAATTAAGATTGATTAAATTTGATATCAAAATAGGGAACGCAAAATACGTAATCCATTTATTTAAAATAGTTTGTGGCGCCGACAAAGTACTTATATGTCTATATGAAGTTTGAATTATTTACATACGTGTAGAATCTACCTTTTACACAATGTAATATAAACTTTGTACCTGCACCAAGTCTACTTTATAGGTGGTGCAGCTTATTATTTTCCTGGTTCACTGAGCAATGTGTTATGTCGCCTTGTCCTTTATGGACAAAGTGATATCTCTTGCAAAATATTAAACCTGATTCCTGAGCTAAGTAGTGCGTACAATTGGACTAGGTGAATATAATATATGGGTTTATAATAGATAGACATTTAATTTAAGTAATCTTGTTCAGATTTAACCTGTTGTTTGACCAGGAAATTACAATTATTCAGCACGGAACTTCGAATATCTATTGCGATAAAATACAAACAAAATCCCATTGTTAGCAATCTGAATTTCAGTTTGTTATAAGCTTAGACTAATCCCTCAATATCTGGAATTCATTAGAGAGCAAATAACAAACGGCGAACATTATGAGGAGCAAATAAATTAAGTGGCGAGAGATGGTTTGTCACGAGCCGCTTCGTTTGCATTCTTAGGAATAGCACGCCATCTGTCCTTGCCACTTGGAATTGATAATTAGATGGACTTTTCAATAGCAAGCTGTACCAGAACATCCTAAATAATGGAAACAAACAAACAGCTTCACGACCATCAACCATTAGTCAGAAGTTTGGGTTTCTCACTGCGCAATTGCGAAGTTAGTAATTCTATGGCCAGCTCGAACCCACGTGATGACCACTGGTGACGTCAGGTGGTAAGCCGCCTCAACATATATAAGCACTGACTAATAGCTGTTTTGTCGCAATGTAGCTTTCTATAGTATAAAGCTTGCTTTGTATTTAAATAGGAGGAGATCAAACGCCTTGTTTGATTATAGAAGAGGCGACTTTATAGTACATTTAAATCCCACATCCACGCGACGCTGCGTTTTTATAGATTGCAATACATGTATGAAATATGTGTATCTGGGTCGTTTAGGCTGACTATCGATATTCTTTATCCATCATATTGGAACGTAGACATGTAAATATATGTCGGCATGTATGCAGTATTTGTTAATTTATTTAAATATTATATAATTTATTTATTTTGTTAATTTATTTATAGAAAGCCTGTAGACCTCTACATACCTCTAATGTTTTAAAAATAGACCTAATTTTTAGGCAACGTTATTTTATTAAAAAGCAAAATAGCTGTGAATCTATTTAAAACTCACTAAACAGGTGCAAAGATTAATATTAAACTTCAAGAGATATAATTAGAGAGATCGATAACGTGTACCTACTATTCCTCTATTCTCGGAACACAGGTGATTGACAGTGACGATAGTCAATTATTCCATTTGAGAATGGCCACAGCTTTTGAAATAATGAACTCGTCAAATGTTTAAGCTTTCACCGTAATAATCAAACCGTACTCTCAACGGTGACACGTACTACCTCTCGGTTAAAACGTGGGTTCGAGATAGCCATAGACTCACGAGATAAGTACATAAACTGCGTTTCTTTAGATAGGCAGCATCCAACGTGAAAGGTAGTGAAGCGTATCGCCGTATACAGGCTCTGGCTATTACCTATCCCGAGGGATAGGCAGGTTTCCTTACGATGTTTTCCCTAACCGTTAACAACTTTAAATTATGAGCGTAAATAAAAATATATTTTATAATTTCATAGCGGTCCTAGCTTCAAAACTCGGCTCTGGCATAGCCGAGTTTTGAAGCTAGGACCGCTAATAATAACTCAGAGGTGTTACCCACTAGGCTACAGCCACTATTATTCTATTTAAATCCCAGTGTATCACTTAACCATTTATAAAGCTATTAAACCCTTTGTGCATAATGCTATAGATAAAGTGTACGCTACGTACTGACCCGTATGCTAATGCAATTACCGACTACGCATTTTACATTCGTAGTACACAGCACTGCTACGAGTGGCACGGGTCAGTTCATTCGGGATTTGTGTCAATGCGGGGGAACATGGGAGTTATGGGTGCTGTTCTTTCTAGTTTTGGTCCATTTACACATGAATTTGTTCACGGCTTCACGTTTTATCGGGTTAGGCAGATACTATAGATCGACACTCCAATCGCACCTGACTAAAAAACAAAGACAAACGCTTTTACGACCATTAACCTTTGCGGGGAAGTAAGTTCAGGTGTCCATCTCCGCAATTGCGAAGGTAGTAGTCTATGGCCACCTCAAACCCACGTGTTGACCGGATAGTCAATACTCAACGTGACAGGCGGTAAGCCATGTCGTTATTTACAAGCACTATCTGTTACCTGTTTAGGGTGCAGGTTGGTTTCCTGACTAAAAATATTTCGCTAATTAAATCGCTGTGATATTTGCCCATAGTTTTCTTTTCTGCATCTACTGCAAGCTAAACAAAAAGGCTTAAAAGGAAAGGAATTGAATCTACAATGAGGTATTGTGTCGTCATTAGGTACATTGTTGTAGTGACACCAACTTAATTGGGCAAACTCTAAAGTTGAGCAACTCTGGGCATTCGTTAAAAAGCTCTTAACGTAAGCAGTTGGAACTCCGAGCTGGAGTTTTTGTGTTCGGCGCTATCTGTGGCCACCGCAAACCACAGACTCACTTTTCTACTTACAACTTCTGTACTTCTAGGCTTTTCAAGGATTTCCTTTTTTAGCTATAGTAAGTTGTTGAAGTTTCAATATTATGAGTTCAGTTAATCAAAATCTATACAAGTTTCACTAGTAGCATATATTCAATTAAAAGCGTTGTTGTTGAAGGTGGTAAAAGATAGTTTCAGTCTATCCCGTTTGGATAGTAAAGTCGCCGATATATGTATGTATATGAGTCTATTCACATATATAAATACTGAATTTTACCTATCTATAAGGAATAGAAGATTCCTTACGAAATTTTCCTTCACTGCAAAAGAATGTGCTATGAAAATGTTATAAAGAGATATTTAAATGTTGATAATATTTGAATATATACTACTCAAAAGAAAATAAGGGTTAAGTTATAAGCGCTAAACGATTTTTTTTAAGCAAATTAAATACTGGCACTATATCTTTTTTGTTTAAAAGAAAATATACACCTAAATTCTTAATTCAAATTTGACAAATCACTTTTTTGCAACCACGATGATTTTATTGCATTCGAAGCCAAAGTTTGAGTTTGATGGGAAGCCTTTATTTTCCGATTATTGCTTTATTCTTGGTAATTTCTTGTTTATTGCTGTACGTGTGGAAGATATGGCAGCTGTTCGACGGCATATGGACCTGGTTACAGTTACTAGAGTCATAACATTAGTTCAAGAAGGCTATTCGCAGCGAAACGTGGCTTTGCGGCTTGGTGTCTCACGAAGAGCAATTCAAAATGCTTGGAATAGTTTTGTAGAGACCGGGAGGGTAACCGGGAGATGGGGATCGGGTAGAGTGAGGGCTACAACTGCATCAGAAGACCGTTTTATACGCTTGACTGCGACTAGGGAGCGCTTCATTACCGCCCGTTTGTTACAAAACTACCTACGGCGCACCACGGGGACCCGCGTCAGTGACCAAACCATAAGGAACAGGTTGCACGAGGATCAGCAGTTCTCCAGAAGACGCGTTGTTCGTATTCCATTAACTCGCGTTTATCGTGCAAACAGATTAGCATTCGCAAGGCAACACTTGAACTGGACCATGAGGGATTGGAGCTCAGTTTTATTCACAGATGAATGTAAAGTCAAATTTTATAGTGACGATCGACGCATTAGGGTGTGGAGACGACAAGGAGAGCGTTTTGCGGATCCCTGTATACATGAAAGGGACAGATTTGGAGGCCCCAACGTAATGGTATGGGGAGGAATAAGTCTAACTGGCAGAACCGAGCTTGTCATCTTAGACGCAGGTGCAATAACAGCCCAGCGGTATATCCAGGAGGTGGTGACACCACATGTGGTGCCTTATGCACAGCGAATAGGTCCCAGATTTTGGTTGATGCAAGACAATGCACGCGCACACACAGCGAGGGCCACGCGTGATGCCTTGGAGGACGCTGGAATAAGAGTATTACCGTGGCCCGCGAACAGCCCGGATCTCAATCCTATTGAGCACATGTGGGATTTACTCAAGCGAAGCGTGCAGAGCACCAATCAGCCAGTGCACAACAACACACAGCTGATAAACCTGTTGAAGATCAGCTGGGAACAGATTCCTCAGGAAACGGTTCAACACCTGGTCGAAAGTGTCCCTTCCAGGCTCCACGAGTGCAGGCGGAAACGGGGTGGACACACACGTTATTACTTTTTAAAGTTATTTTCTTAATTTTTCATTACTGCAACTTTTTCTTTAACTTGTAATTTTTGACAAAAACGTCTAATTTTGAATAAATGTAGCTTAAATATTTTTTTGTCATTATTTTACATAAATAATACTTCCAAACGCTTTTCATCTGTTTTATTTAATTAATTTAATCATTTGATGATAAAAAAAACTTGGTTGTTTTTAAATATGAAAAAAATACAGTGGCCCTTATTTTCTTTTCAGTAGTATATATTAGTAAAGTGGAAGGGCGGTTACGTAGAGGCCGGCGCTATGAAACATATGACAGTCAGATCGACACTATATTAAAAAATGTGACGTTAGAAGTACCTATAACCGCCGAGTGTGTATGAGGAGATGTATGAGTGTCAATGAAGCGAAAGTAGTCTGTCAGGATCGGGACAAATGAGGATCCGTGATCCTTTCCTACCCCTCTACAGGGAATCAGGCGTAATGTGTATGTATGTTATATTTGAATATTTTGAAAGAACATCACTAACTGCTGTTTGCATTGGTAAGTGCGTATTTCACAAGAAAAATATAATCTCGAACAAAACTTGAGAAGTGTGTTTTCCTTCACCCCAGGCAGTGACAACGCAAATGACGAAACAAGAAGCGTTTATCTTCGTAATTCCGCAAAAGTTCACGAAACAAAACATTACGAGTGTACACAGTTGATCGAATCAGAAATTTCAATACAAACAATAAAATAAGGAATGAGATTACGAAATAAAACGTAAAATTTCAATCAAAAGTGTGTGAAGAAAGTGTAATTAAATTAAATTGTACATTAATATTGATTTAATTATTTTAGGTGTCGTTAGTAATCTGAATGTGACGTAAGTTCTTATTAATTATTTAGACTCAACGCCTAAAAAAAGTGAGCGTAAAGCTATTTTTGGAAATGTATTTTACAGTTTGGTACGTTAAACATATTATACTTATATTATCTTTGTTATGTATTATTATAATTTTATGAGAGCGTTATCAAACAAACGTACGTAAATATTTCTAAATAAATGTATCATTTTTATCTACATATACATAGACTAAAACCACCTTATCAAAAAGTACAAATGGATAAAGCAACCTCAGCCTATCCATTGATATAAAGAATAAACGAAAGACTTTTTTATAACGTGTGTAAGGGCTATCTACATAATGCCGGAGTTTCGGACTTGATTACGTCAACACGCCGAGTTAGCTCTTTATTGATACCATAAACACAACATCTCCTTAAGTGATACCATATATAAAGCATTATTCTCAGCTATAAATATACCTGTTTATTTATTTTGCCTTTAAATTTATAAGTTATGTATGTAGGTTCAACCTTCGGGTGATAAACTGTGTCCAAATGTTATTATTATGTATCTAATCAAAACAGGTTATAATCTATTTGTCCATTTGAATGTGATCCTATTAAAAAAAACTTTAATATGTCACGTATACTAAACCATTGAACACAATCCACTAGGCGTGCAGCTACCAAGGGCACAGACAGACTAGGAGATGCACCGAGCACTAGATGAAGACAGACAGAGAGAGAAGACTACGGGAAGACACGAGAGAGAAGAGTGCCATGAGACGATGAATGGGTTACAGTTCAATTAAGATGCTATGATTTTAATGAGATAAAATTTAGTATAAGATATACATAAAGTACTGTCCATCAATTTCTATAAGGTTTTACGGAACTTAAAAGTCAGAAAATATTGTCGGTTACCGTTAGTTGTAGTATATTCCTATAATGAATATTAATACGAAATATTGGTAACAGACTGTTAGTTCATTGCCCAATAAATGCAATTGACTGCTAATCCGTTAATCGCGTCCTACGACATGGGAAGAACGGTAGCTAGCCAACATACATTAAGACGTATGATAACTTCATCTAATTAGTTGTTATACTAATACATGTAACAAAAACCGTAGCACCTTAATTGGCCGTAAAGATCTACCAACATTGAAGTCTATGAAGGGTAAGAGACAGTCTCATGCACCATTTACCAGGTCCCAGTTCGGGGGGAGTCCACTGGCCACTGCGCTTCCCCCAGATGCCCTTGAGGTTCGTCCACCCCGGCTGCCGCTTCCAGTAGTACGCCCCTGTCAAACACTCGCTACTTTACTAACGGGGATAGGACACACCATACCTCCAAGGGTTGAGTTGACAGTAAAGGCTACAGTGAAAAGTTGCCATAAATATACTGGTCGTTCTAAAAGATAGGGTCACATGGGTTATTAGTATTAATCTAACAGCTAATGTTTTAAACAGACTCTTAAATTGTTCAGTTCAGTTCAATGTAGAAATAAGAAGCTATGTTTAAATGACAAATCTATCTATAAATTATTAAATAAATAATACATGAAAATTTATTGTATCAGTATCGATAGACCTGAAAACTAAAAAGTTTTCCATTATTTTGTCAACAACAAATTAAAGTTCAAACATCCCACAATATGTCCTTTATAATAGGAATGTTCATTATCATTCTTAAAGTTCAGATATCTTACATGTTAGCTTATTCACTATCCTAACTTTCATTCAAACATATAAATGTGTTATATATACTGCAATCACCATAAGTTTTAATGCGCGTGTGTTCACATATGGGATAATTTGTGGGCACGATATGTCGTTATCTTGAAATTCAAAGATAGCTTTCCCAAACTCATCTGAAAGTGGTATTCCAGATCCAGTATCTAAGTGCCAATCTAATCGGCTGTGCGACCGAGTGCAAAACTCGATATCGAGTTACTAATGAAGTTGCTTCAATGGCTTCTTTACAAGAAACTTTTCTTCATATAACACCTAAGTTATGGGGCTGAGGGTAGTGTTGCCTTTGTAGTGTCGTCTAACTACTATCAAGTAGAATAAATAAATGTTGATAAAACGAAATTGTTTTGCTAGTTCTAAATAAAATATCTTACGTTCGTTAAATTGTTCATGATATTATTTCAAAATTCGTATTAAGAAAGAGTACAGATAAAAGTTATTTTCTTTGTTTGTTTTCTCTTTAGAATAAGCAGGTTTACTAATGCTAGCACCAATCCTTGAAACATCAACACAGTTTGATGGCAATTATGTTATATAACATTAAGTTAAATGTGGCGATAAAAGGTTACTATTTTCACACTTGTTCATCTGACTAGTCCGCAAGGGATGTGTGTAGTATATACTATCATTTTCCTACACAGGAGTAAAGTAAGTTAGCCAGAGAGATCACGGATCCTCATTTTATCCTATCCAGGTAACCCATTTTTAGTTCATTGACAATCATACACCTCCTCAAACTTCTGACATCACTCTTTATCAATATGTCCTCTATTTGTTCATCCTATAGAGCCTGCATGTTTTAAACTTGTAGTTTGCGTATCGAAATTGCGCTTTGAAAGCCTAGTTGCAGATGATGCGTCTCCTTCCGCCCACAACTTCTTCACGGAAGTTAGTCGCGATGAAGTGCAGAGAGACACAAACTTCGCCGGTGGAGCGAGCATAAGTTTCGCGGGGAACTGGGACTATTTCCTGTGGTTTTTGTGGGGCGTCTCGCTAATAACTACAAGCTTTATAAAGGCAGCGCTTGTACCTGGTGTTTAAGGAATAGTGTTAGAGAAAGCGCTATAAAAACAATGATGATATGGTTATGTTTGGTTGGGATAAGCTATACGTACTTGTGAAAGGTCTTAAATAGTCATATTATTTTGCCCATTCTTGAGAATGTCATATTGTAGTTACATAATATGTCACCACATATTCAGATAGTGATGGTTTTGTGTCCAGAATCACGATTTATAATTTCTGACTAATATCTAACACAATGTCACCATTATTTTCTTACTCTGTAGTAAAAATTTTTCTGGAATGTTGCCAAAAATCTCACGTTCATGTACATATTTATCTATTTATCATTAAAAACCTTAGTCTCTGTAACGACAATCTCATAACTGTTAACTATTCAAATCCCCGGTCAGCTGAGAACATTATTACACTAACATAATTAATATTTGTCCGAAAGCCCGTGGCGTGCGTCTGCCCTTCAGCCAACAATGAATGGGCACAAAGCGAAGCCTCAGAATAAAAAAGGTATAAAATTAGGAGAGCGATTGTTCCCCGAATTTATTATTGAGAGGAGATCGCTCATAATTACGCTTGATTGCCAGCAATGATCGTTACACCTCCTCTGCCGAACCTCTTTCTAAATATATTTTGGACGGGTGTAAAAGGAACAGTCGAATTCTGGTTTAAATTTAGGAAATGTATAAAGGAAGGTTCAGTATCTGGTATTAAATATTGGCTGTTCTGGCCTGTATATGGTGAATGTAACAAAAGATGTAGGGTTAAATAGAATACTTTTGGTAATGAACTAGCTATTAATTCCAATTGGGTGCAATTCTCAATATTTATAAATTACTTCATTGTTGACCCCTGTAACGTGAGGCACTGACTACGAAAATCTCGTTGAAGTGTAGGTACAAGATGACTCCGCTGTTTCGACACTTGAAACTCTAGGTGACCCGCAAGGATTAATAGTCGTGAATGTGTATGTTTATTAAGTGAATAGTCCTCAATATCTCGTATAGGATAAAGGTTTGAATGTTTTTAAATCTAAACTTTATGCAGTTACAAAATATCTTTGTATTATAACTATATTATACTGGTAGTTATGTTAATTACGTATATTTATATATAAATAAAACAATTTTAGTTAGAGAACTGATTGTGCTTCTTTTTATTGCGAGAATTGAACGAGAGCGTCTTGCCAGAATCATCCCAGAGGTGAATTTAATTAAAATGGCGAATTAGAAGCGTAGCTGTGCACTTTTCCAAATACCTATTTGTCAGGGCCGCGGGGCAGATTCAAGGAATTTATTCAAACTTTGATTAATTTTACTTTCCTCTTTTAACGTGACGTTACATACATAAAAATATGTATAAGGTAAACTTATTAATATGTTTATTAATCTATGAGGTAAACATAAAGCTACTAGCTGCTATTCTCAATGGTATTAAAAAAGGCGATTAAGGGACTAGGTATCGGCTAGGTTATAATATTAAGATATACATACAGGTAGAGTTCTGTGATACTCTGGGCCGTAAAAAGAGTGCCAACTAGCTGCCATTCCACCAGGCATGTCATAAGAGGCGACTAAGGGACTAGGGGTTAATAGAATCTATTGGGTGAGCAACCTGTCACCAATGTTCCATTATGACATCGCAACCCTAATATTCATGATGATAAGTGATCAAAGAGATATTACTATATATCCAAGTGTCTGCCTACCTCGAAAGGTTTTAAAAGACGTGAATGTATATGTGTGTGTGTATATATATATATATATATATATATATATATATATAAAGAACGACAGCTAGTTAGCATTATTTATACACATACTATCTAATCCTTCTCCTTGATATTTATTTCCTTCGTCCTTTAAAATTTCCCCATACACTCAATAAACGATTCCACCCACATATTACACTGAAGCAATAATCATAAGCTTCACTTATTTCCGTGGTCTATAGGAGTGCATACGTAGTACCCTCTCTAAGTCCCTCTCATACACTCAGAGTAAACAGTGTCTCACCCTAAACGCATTAAGAGGCCGCTTTGTTACCGCAACAGCAATTAACTCCAAGGCATTATCAGGCAGATTCTATCGGAGGCATAAATAAGCCACCGCATGCATATAAAGCGAATATTGTTATGCAATGGGCTGGAATACCTAATGACATATATGTACGTGTGAAGGTCATAGGTGTATATATATTATGTGCTTGTGTACTCTTTGAGTGTACCTTGCAAGCATTGTCTTTAGTTACAAGTATTAATTATAAGATAATGGCACAGATAATATAATACTAGATAATGGTTTATGTGTGATGATATTAACATGTATTGTTTGTGCCAAATTGTTGAAAAAACTCTAAAAATTACAATGTTTAAAAACAAATATTTTAAAACTAACGTAGTGATATGCACGCATCAGCTTGAAGAGCTGCTAATGTATTTAATTAATAATAATATCAAATTTCTACGATATGTCGTGGAAAAAAGACAATTAGTTTGGTTTCTGTTTGAGTCCTAGACTAATAAATGTCATTGATATTTGATAGCTGGTCAATAAAACTAGAAAGAGCATAAAATATGTAGTTCACTTGAATATCATATGTATTGAAGTGTAAGGCAAGTCCGGATGAATGGAAATGAACTTATTTGCACTTCCTTTTAGCGAAATCAGAAAATTCCTTAGGAATTTAACTTATTCCTTGGAATATGCGACTTTCAATGCAACACGAATATGATACGTGCTTACTATCAGTTGTGAAGAGGCTTTGATGCTTTTATACATATATTATATTTCAGTTTATAATGATATATTTTAATTGTTTTTATTGAAGATGGCTTTGTTAATACAACCTTGTAATTGGTACGTCACCGAAAGATTAAAGAAATTACACAAATTACATTAACGAAATAAATGATTCGCGTGTGCTATATCACAAAGGCTGATTCAATAAATGGTTCTGAAAAACCATTCGACATATTTAGTAATTCTTAAATATGACATAATAGGAATCTAGTTGCTTTTGTACTATATAATTTTGTGTAGCTTAGTCATTGAAGACTTGACTCTATGTCAGTGGATAAAGGTGTATAACTCCGAAGCAGGTATCAATAGAAATGAAATTATCACAATTTCTATATGCATTTTCGTGATAAAAATACATTTGCTTAATGCACCAACTACTTCGGTTAAGAAGAACATCGTGACAAAACCTATCCAAACTTGGCAACACGTCGTGCCGCCTGTCACATTGAGTATTGACTACATCATCAACACTTTAAAGAGGCCATATAATTTATTTTCTGCGATTCAGAGATAACCATGTGAATCTCCGACTTACCCATAAGGGTTAATAGTTGTGAAGGCGTGTTTCTTTGTCATACACTCTATATACGTTTACCATTAACTAGTTACTAGTATAATACTTATAGTATATTCGAATTAAGTATATATAGTATTTCGAAAATAGTGACGTCGTCATGACTCCACGATTTGACCAATGAGACGTGACAACGGTTGTCTGCCATTGGTCGAAGAGACTTGTTTTCCCATTATCTAACGTCTTATTGGTCAGTTTACTTTTGTAAATCATGACGTCACTATTTACTTAACTCGAATAGACTATAAATACTAGTATCAAACCTAACCGATTCCAGACTGTGGCGACCTCTAGAGCGCCACACATAGAGAGAAACCTAAGTTGCGATTACTACATAGGAGTGTACCACTGAATCGATGTCCTCACCATTGTTAGTGACTGGTTTGCCGGGCCTTTTGCCCCAGGTGCCGTGCAGCGAAGACCACGCCTTTTTTTGGGGCACGGGCACGCCAGCCGCTAGGGGGCGCTCCTCCAGCTGCAAACAAAAAGTAATAATAATAATAAAGCGTTTATTTACAGCCACAAAAACATATACAATACAAATATTTTACAAATCAAACTTACAAACTAGGGGGTATAGCTTGTGCATGTTATTGTCGCAGCAAAAAGGTTCTAACTCAGCTGGGTATGTTACGTTTGGTGGCAAATGCAACGCTGATATTATGTTGGAAGCAACAAGAGGGTAATATTAGCAATAAGAGCTTAATAAACATACATATTAATGTGTAAACTATAAATAAAATATGGTGTTACGTATTGCAATAACATATTGAAATTATACAGTACAAAAATGTTTTTTTAATGTTTACATTATGTGTATAATACATATATCTACAAATACATACAATGCAGAGATATACAACGTGAAATATGAAAATATTAAGTACTTTAATACATTTCGCGGTGCACAGATCCTTGGAGATTTAGTATCTCCTAGATCACTTCTTGGAATAAATATTGAGGTTGTGACGTCACATCAAACATTGGTGTCAGGTTGTTAGCCCATCTCCCAATAGATCTCATTTATCATAATATCTATACCTTAATATACACATATGTAATAAGTCAATACAAAATCCGTACAGTGAACCTTAAAAAGCAAGGAATAGAACCTATGACCCACTTGTTGCTGTGCGATGGCGTAGAGCTGCTCCAGGGTGGGTTCCAGGTCGTAGTCCTCGTCAGCCTCACTGCGCTTGCCCCACGAGCCGTGCAGGCTAGCCCATCGCTCCTGGGGATACAACAATTGTATCAAGCATGATTACCTATTGTATAGTGTGTACCTATTGATAGCTTAACGCACAGCCAAGGTTAGGTTTGGGTTGGGACTGTATTATTTTGGTGTACAATTCAGTATTTTAGGAGTGCATTTTCATATTATCTGATGTTCCTTTAAACACTATCCTTGTATACTATTGTATTGAATTGTTGGGACGTAAAAAGGTGACGTTAGGTGTACCTATAACCGCCGAGAGTGTATGAGAAGATGTATGAATGTCGATGAAGCGAAAGTGGTCTGTCAGGATCTCAGAACTGACTATCTGGTCAATACGTGGGTTCGAAGCGGCCTTAGAATTACCTTCGCAATTGTGGAGATGGAAACCTGAACCTGTAACTACACCGCAAGGGTAAATGGTCGTGAACTCGTCGTCTTCTGGATATCTTAACACGTACTCACGTCCTTTTATTATTATCTAGTTAGACATATACAAACGCTTTCAGGGATATTAACCCTTGAGGGGTAGTCAGAAGACTGGGTGTCCATCACAGTGGTGTTATATGGCAACTTCGAATTCACGTGTTGAATTGAGTAGTCAGTACTCAAATCTAGTCCTGTAATTCTTATGTAGTCAGAGAAATGTAATACATCTAATCTAATTTCTTCATTTTTAGTGTTCCCTTGCTAGATGTCAAGAGCTAGCTGGGTATATATCTTACTGGTGTGTCATATGAGGCGACTAAGGGACTAGGACTTGATACGTATCACCTACATTTCATTTTTAAAATTATTGCACCATCGAAAGTTGTAATGATTTTCGTAGGTTTTCGTAGTAATTAAAAGTTTTCCGATATTTGTATACGAAAATTGACTTTTTAATGAATCTGAATTTAAATACAACTTACACTCATTAAAAAATGCAATACGCTATTGATTCAGTAAACTTAAGCAGCAATAAACGTATGTAAATACAAAATTCTACAGTGAAGAAGAAACATGGTAAAGAAATGTATTCCTCGGAATAAATAAGCAATAGTATAGTAAGCGTATGTATATAGCAGCGATAAGGAACTGAACCTGTCTCATAGGGTACTGAATATCTGACGAAAACCAGATTCGATATGACCGTAAATACGTCTTTTGTTTCTAAATTTAAATGCAAGCAGTGACCTCTGCCCACTCCCTAATTAACATAATGGATAGAAGAACAAAAATAAAGTACGTAGAAACGATATAACATTTCGAAATAAGTAACATTCAATTGTTACTGGTGAATGAGGCATTAAAAATCACGCAATTTAATCATTTGATGCGAAATAACAGACAAACGCGTTCACGATCATTAACCCTTGGCGTTTTTCAAGGTAACAATTCTATGGCCACCTCGAACCAACGTGTTGACTAGATAGTACTAAATGTGACAGTTGGTAAGTAAGTAAGTGCTTGTAAATGGCGACACATTAGAATTACTACCCTTGCAATTGCGGAGTTGGTCATTCGAGTGTCTGAGTACCCTACCAAGGTTAGTGGTCATAAAAGTGTGTGTTAGTTTAGGATTACAAATTCGCGAGGTTAACAATATAACACTAAATACAAGTCCATTACGTTTTTAACCTCTACGAAAACCTAATAAAGACTTACCGGTGTCCGCTTGCCCCAAGCCGAGCTCATGTCCTGCCAGCCCCGTTTGCCCCAAGCCGAATTGAGATCTTGCCAGCCTCTCTTGCCCCACGGCGACTGGTACATATCCGACCAAGCTCTCTTCCCCCACGCGGAACTCATGTCTTGCCAACCTCTCTTGCCCCACGCGGAGCTCATGTCCTGCCAGCCTCTTTTCCCCCACGCTGAGTTCAAGTCCTGCCAGGCGCGCTTGCCCCAAGCCGAGTTGAGGTCCTGCCACGCCCGCTTGCCCCAAGCGCCGTGCAGGTTGTCCCAGGCGCGCTTCTCTTCGCTTGCCTCCACCTCGTTTTCGACCTGTGACAATGTATGGGTTAGTCTACGTATTTGATTAATATTATTCAGTCATTTATTACAATAACACAAGGAATTAAAACTAACAAAGTATTTACAAACTTAAAACTAATTAAAATAAATTACCTATAAAATAAATATGTCTAAAAATTTGTCATTTATTTAGATGTATTGAGAACAATACGGATTAGACGGTATATGGTATTGTGACCTCTAGAGCGCCACACACAGAGTGAAAGCTAAGTAAACCTAAGTCACAATTAATACTTAAACGAGAATACACATAAATATATACAATTATTTAAAGTTAACCTTTGACTTTTATTAGCTAATTATAAGAACTACCACAAAAGCTAAAGTATAAACAACCGCATTAAAACATAATTACGTTGAGAATACCTTTTAAATGATGGACGGAACAAATGGTTATACTTAGTTGACATTCAGAGTTTGTAATCACTAACTGACGAAGCGGATTAAAAATATTACTTTCTGACTATTTTCCTCCTAAGTATCGCTTTTAACTTAATCCTTTTTAGGACACCTCGCCTATTACAAAGTAAAATTCATGTAACTTTCCCATTATTTCCATTATTACCTGTTCCCCAAACAGATAATAGTTAATGTTTGTTAAAGGCGACACGGTTTACCACCTGTAACATTGAGTACTGACTATCAGGTCAACACGTGGCTTTGAGGTGGCCATAGAATTACTACCTTCGCAATTACGGAGATGGAAACCTGAACCTCTGACTACGCCCACAGGTTTATGGCCTTGAACGCGTTTATCTCATTTCAAAAACTCATTCGCAATTTCACGTAGTCATATCTCCTAAGTTGTCTAAGTCTCGCCTGGTGAATATCGTGCAAATGGCGTGTCCACAGTCACCCGTTCCGCTGACAAATGCTCTCACTCTGATGGACAGTTATTGGCTTACGGAGTGCACGGCGCATCGCTAATGTGTTCTATTCTGCGTTCTCTGTATGAACGAGTATATAAGACAGGTCTCTGTCATATGTAGATAGTATATACTTATATACATAACGCCTCTAATTTTCAAAACTATCTATATGTATGTTTTATCAAAGACTGTCGATCGATACCTTGAGATACAAGACAAAAAAGAAAAAGGCTAACGCTTTCACGAATATTAACATTTAAGGAGTCGTCAGAAATTCTCGTGTCCATCTCTGCAACTGTGGAGGTAGTCATTTAATAGTCACCTCGAACTCAGTTGACCGCATAGTCAGTACTCAATATAATAGGTGGTTAGCCGTGTCGTCATTTACAAGCTCTGACTATCACCTTATCTCTAATGCCACACACGCATTAACCTTCTCATGTATGATCTTCCGTGATCAAAACTAGGCCTACTTTAAGAAGAATATATACTGAAAGACGATGACATTTAGAAGGAAGTCTAAGATTGTCAACATAACAAATAAGTTTAGACTAGATCACTAAAAATGGGGTAACAATACAAACACGGACGTAAAGTCGGTGTGTGGTGTAGGGACGAATAGGTAGGGATAGAAATAACGGTTACGACTTAACTTTTATTACTTTTCACATATTACTAGGATTGTTAGAGATGATAGCTAATCATTTGTTTATTTACATGCTCATCCCTAAACTAAAGGGAAAGGAATCAAACGGTAGTTGTTCGTTTTCAAAGTCATTGTCAATAGTAGCACTAACCTCTTATTTAATCAAAACATTTATTGATTAACTGCACCTATTACCACAGTAATGGACTATACAATCGTATAAGTCCATTTGAAATTGCTAACTCTATCTCCTTAACTGAACCGTAAAGAATAAAAGGAATAGAGGAACGCCGTTTGATTTTATCATCTGTGAAGTCATCTATTCCTGTGTTCGTAAACGAGAATGAGGGGATAGGATGGAATGGAACATATTAACCCACGAACTTATTGATCAGATACAAAAATAAACTCTATTTTCTCTATTGCATATAATAATAATACTATTTGGACATAATAACACCAATTGAACTAGCCCCTTGGTAAGTAGTTAAGACTTGTGTTAAGGGTACTAGCCAACGTATTTTTGAGAAATGTATACATATTATATATGGATAAATACATATATAGTATATATAATCAACAACCAGATTGGAAAGCAGTAGAAAAGCGTAGTTCTTAACTCTGCCTCCACCGGGAATCGAACCCGGGACCTCACAATTAGCGTTCAGGTGTCTAACCGGTCGCGCCACGGAGGTCATCAATATAAATACACCCTTCTTTAAAATGGTGTAGGTGTTGTCATTGATTTCAAATTCCCATTCTGATCTACGAGTACATAATTTTCCTGACAAACCATCGCTTGGTCTCTCTTATTCACCTCTTACAACATGGAACAAATACTGTCGATTCCGTTTAAACTCTTTGATACTACGTACAGTCAGCGCTAAAAGAGCAGTGTCAGTAACTTTTTATAAGGTTTAAGTTTATAAGAACGAAAGACAATATTTTACATTTTAAAACTGACGCCACTATGCATTGTCATAGCCACTATACGTTCGGTTGCTTTAAAATGAAAATATTGTCTTTTGTTCTTATAAACGTAAACATTATAAAAAGTTAGTGAGACTGCACTTTCAGCGTTGACTGTACATAGTACCTTCTTTTAATTCACAGCACGAGACTGAATTGTGTTGTAAAACTAAGAAAACAAACAAAACAATCGTAGCTGAGAAACCTAATAAGTTGTTAAAAGCTTCTATTAAGCGCACTTCGGTGGGCGAAGCACTAACAACCCAGCCTTTGATATAGCCTAACTGCGTGGTTAAAGTAGACTGGAGGCTTCGTTTGAAACTGTACGGGTAAACGAGGTAAAGGAAAAAGGAGGTTGTTAATTGTGGTTAAATAGGAATAATGCGGTACGAAGGCTAGTTCGATTCGGAACTAAGTGGATTTAAAGTGCGAATTTTATCGTACATGCATATATACGCATACGTATTGTATACGTCAGGAAGTCAAGTCGTTTAATTTATTTCGGAGTGAACAGAATCATAAAAATCATCTTTATGATTCTGTTCATGAAAATCTGAACATGTGTAAGGTCACTTTTAACATAACTAATCGCGTTGTGATGATGATAAAATGTTAGTGGCAGGTTGCTATGGTTGTATTCTTTAGTCGTCTCATACAATTTTCCGAGCAGAATGGCAGGCAGTTAGCATTCCATTAACGGGCACTGGACTAGGACTATTATTGCTGTCACATTGTGTACTAACCATCTGGTCAACAAGTGGGTTCGAGGTGAAATGGAATGTAAGCGTGAACTTCTGACTACCACGCAAGGGTTTAATGGTCGTGAACGTGTAGTCTTTTTATATTCCTATCAACAGTATTCAAAGTCGATACCATCACAACACTCTTTCTTATACTAACGTTTGTATAGTGACTTCAAGCTTCTGCCTACATGAAAATAGATAAACGTACGTGAATTTATATGTATAGAGTGTGGTATACATACCTGGTTATGCGAGGGGGGATCCTCGGCAGAGACAGCCAGCACCAGCGCCCACAGGCACACTCCCAGGCACACTGCGCGCATCTCTCCTGCACACACAACAAGCGACTATTAAATAAGACTATTGTAGACCACGAGACTATTGTACACGCTACAAAGCATTGAGAAACCTTAACTAACTTTGGATTGATTAACATATTATATACATACAAGTTACAACTCACTCCGGTTTACTAAAGAGGAAATCATTTATAGTTTATCACGAAAAAACAAAAGAGTTGACAGCTCGCGAAACGGTTAATGGTTTGGATGTTGGAATAAACCAATAAGCATAGAATTAAAAGAAAAGAAAGTCTGTATATCTAATCTTATGTTAGCAAATATAAAACGACTGTTTTGGTTAATTAGACATATAAGCCTCTGACTACCTATACAGGGATGCAGTCGCAATGTTTCCGTTTGTGTAAATACACAGCAGAATCCAAATTGCATCGCTGAACCATAAGCAAGCACGCTGGGTAGGTAAACAGATAATAATAATTGATGTTGGTAATATTACCATTGGAACATTTCATGCGATCGAGATAAATCTTTTAACATGTTTTTAAGTTACTTATGGTAGGTATACTACACTATGCAGTTGTAGTACAGATGTATCACTATCAGTCATATACGAGTAACCATCAGTAATAAAATAAAATTTAGGATTATGGTTTATAAAGAGCATATACAGTGAATGTAATTTGTCAGGATCAGGAAAGAGGAGGTTTATTATATCTGCTTGACTGTGTAGAAGTTGTTAAAAGCTCTTAGCTAACTTATATTTGACTTAATTCCTGTGCAACATAAGTTATTTTATTAAAAAGTAATGTTTTCGCATTTCGTTAAATATCAAAGCGGGAACATCTGTTCAAACATGCGTCATTTTACTTTCATTTTGTTTTTCAGAGCGCTCTAGCGTGGAATAATGACCATTCTGCCAACATCGTTCATTCAGCCAATGGAGCCTAAAAGGATAGCTAAACAATAAAATTGTTGCCAGACGAAAAAAGGACAATTCTTTGTTGACATTTCGTACGGCTCAAAGAAGGTCCATCTAATTTAATATGATATTTGACCCTTTATTTTTATTGCAAGGTATACCGTTTTGTCGTGAAAACCTATCATGCGTAAAAATAATGGGTATCTGTATATGATCTTTGAACATGTTAATTTTTTGTATTATTTTTAGTATATAAATATTATATATGCTGTTATTTATGTATACATGGTTATTAGCAAGCATTGAAGTAAAAATCAGAAATAACTAAAGGGTACATTTGCCTTTGTTTAATCTACGTTCATTAGACATTTTCTTCTTTCCCCATAAGCATCACGTCAATAAACATGTCAAAAGGTTATTAACATGAGCTGTTGAATATTCATGGCGTGTCAATCGGCGGCATAATCGAATCCATCGAACGGTTCAACCGAATTGTTGTTATTCGCCACCGTTGGCGCAACAACACGACAACACTCAACTGTGGATCAGCGACGCCATTTGTAAACCCCTCAATACCTATTATTAATTACCTGGAGCTTTAATGAAATGTAATAATCTACATTTTCAGGTATTTCGTAGTAGGGATCTAAAGGATTAGGATCTAACATAATCTTTTTAGCCACTGGCCAGCAGTCTGTTACCACTATTCTATAGTATGACATGATTAGACCCATGACTACATTTTAACATAAGGTGATGTGGAGATTCTGAGTATATACTTTTGTAACTATGTGACTGCAAACACATGATTGACTCTAAAAGTACATGTAAACCACTACACAAGTTCCAAATATTCGAGCACTAAGCCCAAAACATGGTGAACAGCGAAATGATTTCATTTTTACGAGCGATAAATCTCCAGTAGTCGTCCCGATAGAGCGCGAACAACTTTCGGATTCGTCACGTTCGTGTGTTGACGCAACTGGCTGTATGCGAAAAGGATTGGCTGAAACGCACAAACGGTCACTCTTTGGTCAACAAAAATAAAAAATGTGTTTGCTGCGCGGGAATTAGCGTGAAAATGTTTCATGAATAAAAACGAACATTTATTTTTGATAAGTACTCAAACACGTGGAATGTTTTTACTTTAGTTATTTTGCAAAATCTACCATAGTAATCTACTATGACACGAATTTAACAAGCAAAAAGAGAAACCTACAACAAATTTGTAATAAATGTAAGTAGTTTTCGTATTTATTTACAAAATCGAAGCAAAAACTTTAAGCCCCATTCGTTGATTTACAAATTGTAATTCTAACACTGCATTGCTGTAACCTATATAGAAATCCAATCACTTAGCCGATGAATAGCGGCTGGCATACAATGAATATTTTCACATATTAAAATGCATACTAAATACGAGGTCCAATGAAAACGTGCTTCTGTTACATTATTCACGTGCCCCTAGCTGATATGGGATTTTGTTGCTTCGTGTCAAAGGGGGCTAATAGGGGCAATTTAGTTTGTTAGACGATGGACTGGTAACCAAAGGTAAATCCAGTTTAATGTCAAGTTATGTGGCAAAAGTGATTTAATGGCTTTATATATAGAAGTTATTTCAATCGTCCAGTATATTAATTCCTACAACATAAAACATTTTACAACATAAAAAATAAATTAAACATTTTAGGTTAATTCTGCAGAATTATTGCATACTAACGGCGTGACAACCTCGATCATAAATTTAAGAATGAATAAAGGAAAAACTTCGACTTTATATCCATTCCCAAAGCGATAGACTAGGATGCCAAAATACTCTATGTAAGGATCACAGACGTGACATTTGAATATAGTATATAGCCACTAAAACGATACGTCGAAACAAAAACAGCTACTAGCATTTTTACATCCCGGACTAGCACGAATCAAGGTGGAAGTTTTATTTAAATAAAGCATTAGGCAATGGCACGCCTCCCAAATGCCAGTGGAGCCTTTAATGACGAGGTCGACCGGTGGATTAGGAGGCATTTCAAATTAACATCAATTGCAAGGGAAGGCTTTGAGAATTGAGTTACAGATCTCGTAGTCTGTTCTTACGATAGGGTGTGAAGAATGGCAGGTAGTTGGAATTTTATTTACGTGGGGTTGTATATTTTTCGAGAGTCTTAAGGTAATCGCTTATGTATATATTAATACTTTAATTAAGGTTCGTTAGTTTTGCTTTTTTGTACTAAATGTTTAATCAAATAGTACTCATGTCACGCTGTGTACAATACCTAGGATCCCAGTCTAGAACTTACGTTTAGTATTTATTTTTTGCTAATCATAGTTTTTATTTAAGTAGCATCCATTTTTGCACCTAATAATAAATAAGTAATTAATGGTAGTTAGTCAATATCTGGCTACCCTGAATGAGTATCAGAGGGTATGTATCTTGTTAATTACTGTTGAAACTCTAGAGCGCATATTTTATTTACAAGACACAATACATGTAAGAATATAGTCACTATCGCTTAGGATGCGAATTAGAATAAAGACAGATTGAATGTCAACCGAACGGAAGTGACTATTGACTTAACAACTCATTTCCGGTAGTCTACAATAGATGGAACTACCCTCCTTCTGTTATACAGGGTGGCGCATTCAAAACGGTCAGTATGGGAAAGTCTGAAACTATAAGAGATATGAAGATTTGTTCTTAGGAACCATGTCACCGATTTTGATAAAAATAAAAACTGCATTCATACTTTCTTTGAAAAATCAACTGTATCCAGTACGGGAATCGAACCCGGTTGCTTTGAAAAAATAAATTGGCCCTTTTCACTTTTTCTTTTTTAATATCGATTGTGTAGGTCTTAAGCTGTAAATGTCTCTATGAAACATGGTGTCTAAAATGAATAAAATGCATTGTTTTGGCATACTTTAGTTTATCATAGTAGTTTACATACACGTTAAAAATATTCAACTGACATGTAAAATTGTCTCTATGGCTGTTTGTAGTTTTGTACTTTCCTACTTGTTACATACACCATATCATGTGGCATTAGCATTGCATAAATCCTTTAAAGAGGTTTTGTTATCTACAGTAATCAAAAACTAACAATCTATAGAAAAGTCCACTTACAGTGACGTGTTATTAAAAAAGTAAATTTCTTGTGGGATTACGTCAAGGATGAATTTTACAAAACAAGCTATGACACCATTGAAGACCTAAAAGTAGCAATAAAGTCAATTGTAACACAAATTCACCACATGAAAATACAAAATTCAATAGTAAGATCGTTACCTAAACGTGTTGAATATTGTATTGAAAACAACGGTGGTCACTTAGAACACCTACTATGATAAACTAAAGTATGCTAAAACAACCCATTTTATTCATTTTGGACATCATGTTTCATAGAGACATTTACAGCTTAAGACCTACACAATCGATATTTAAAAAGAAAAAGTGAAAAGGGCAAGTTTATTTTTTTTAAAGGAACCGGGTTCGATTCCCGTACGGATACAGTTATTTTTTCAAAGAAAGTATGAATGCAGTTTTTATTTTTATCAAAATCGGTGACATGGTTCCTAAGAACAAATCTTCGTATCTCTTATAGTTTCAGACTTCCCCATACTGACCGTTTTGAATGCGCCACCCTGTATACTTCTAACGTCTAGTTCCTATAACCGCCGAGTCAGTATGAGAAGAAGTATGAGTGTCAATGAAGCGAAAGTTGTCTGTCAGGATCGGGACAAATAGGGATCCGTGATATCTGCCTACTTCTCTGCAGGAAATCAGGCGTGAAGTTATGTATGTACATATATACTGATGATAGGTAGGTATTTTCAAGATGCTTTCTTTCATTGAAAGCAGCAGCATATAATCTCTACGATGGACACCCATCCAGATACTAGCTCTTCGGTGCTTAACTTCGGTATTCGTATGACAATGTAGCTCATAGGCACGTCAATGTGGTTGTGCTTGTTGTTTATACATGTCCATAGTTTAAAAAGATGCTTACGCAAGAAAATAAATGTTAAGACCATAACAATGAACGTTTTTATCACTTGTCATAAATAGTTTCATAAACGAAATATGGACACTAAAGTCGCTGCCTACGTAAACGCGGGTTAACGCGGCGCACGTACGAGCGTAAATTTCTATACGGTGTCCCGCGCTAGTTTAAGACGTAAATAGAAAGATATGAAGAATATACGCGGTTGATAGCTTGTCAGGCAATTTTCTGAGCGTGTGACATAAGCATAGGAATGAATTTCAATTATTTTTTAGAATTGACAATTTAAATAATGATACATAAACAAATTTAACCTAAACTCTTCTTCTATGTCATGGCGACATGGCTTTCCACTTGTCACATTGAGTACTGACTATCAGATCAACACGTGGGTTCGAGGTGGTTAAATAATTACTACCTTGGCAATTGCGGAGATCGAAACCTGAACCTCTGACTACCTTGCAAGGGTTAATGGTCGTGAACGCGTTTCTCTTGTTTTTGTCTTCTTCTGAGGTAATTAATACTTTAAGTTTATAATTACAATTATTTTATTTTTTTCTCTTTTTTCCACTGATGGACTTAGTAGATGTATCACTCCAATATTCATACTATAAATTGACCTAAGACAGTACTATATCTTCAAGGTTCTGTCCGCCGCGATAGGGATTAAAGGACGTAAATATATAAATACATCATATAATTTAGTTTCTGAGAACCGCTTCAAGATATTATCGATTAGTGCAGGCTGGTTAACAAGAGGTTAAGAGTTAATCCTTCAAAGGTTCCGTCCATTTCATTAGCGAAATATTTCGACTAGACTATTGGTATTAGTTACTTGACTTGCAAGATAGTTTAAGCTATTAGCTTTCTGAAGTACCTTTGGTCGATAGACGAATCATTTTCGTAATTATTCATTCATTTTCTATTAAATCAACGGGGTAAATGTAAGATTCTTTTGGAAAAAAAATCTTAGTCAACTCATTAAATAAGTATCGGCAAAAGAACACACATTTAAAATTTTGTACATATAAATAACGAGGATATAATTATTATAACCCGGCAAGGTGGGAAGAGAAATCAAATGGATGCGAACGGCCACTGACAGGGAGAAGTGGCGTCATTTGGGGAGGCCTCTGTCCAACAGTGGATGCATACAGGCTCATAATGATGATGAAATTACAAGTATTTGATTCCCAATAGCAATACATAGTTTATATATAAAAACAGGTACTTATATAATTTAAGCATTTACCATATAAATAAGCAGTAGTAGAATTAATTTGCGATAGGCAGTGCTTGCAGCAAAAAGTGCATTACTTTCAAATTGGCAATTCGCTCGGAACGACGTCAATTCTGCTATCTGACAGTGACATAAAAATAAAATAAATATTAAAAGGTACGTTGTGAGTAAATGTCGTCATGCATTACATTTTTGATTCGAGTTAGTAAACCAGGGCCCTAAAATTCTAAAGAAAGTTCTAATTCGCTTCAATTACGCTAGATAAATTTAAAAAGTCAATAGAACGCATAATATTTCTAAAAACTATAATAGAAAATTCGTGCGAATAACAGAACATGAAAAAAAACTATTTTATTAAGTATTTCATTACATTCTAATGGTACTGACATAAAAAAAATCTCATGACATTTTGTGCTTACATTAATGGCTCGGTCAGTTTTGTTTTACCAAAATCACATTTTGGACGAGCGAATACGGGTTTTGATCTAGTATGCGTATGTATGTAGAATGAGTAAATATTTCCTACCACAGTAGGCAGATCTTTGGAAAATGTTTAGTTTAGAATGAAAAGGTCAACTGACACGTAATTACTAATTAAATGTTTCCAAATGTTATCATTAATTTTTGTAAAACGAAACACTACTTCCAATGCTTTAATACTTTACAATATTTGCCCTGAAAAACATAACAAGTTTAAACATATCATAAATATGCTGCCGTCATCACTGCCAATATATGGTCTTATAAAATAAAGGCTTATGTTTAAACGCCTAGCAAAAAATACTGTTTTACACACCAAATGTATTATTTTGGAGTCCCAACCCAAACCTAACCTCTGCTATATTTTGGTGTACGATTCAGTATTTTTGATGTACATTGAATTATTTCTCTAAAATGAGTGATGAATTAAAAAAAACCATAAAAGTAGAATCGAGATTCGAGCACCAACTGGCAGTCTTCAGTTGGATAACTTGTGATTCGATGCTAATGCGAAGCCCACTGCGATTAACTACTAAAGCCTCCCACTTCATTACGACTACTCAACGAGGGTAATTTTCAATCCACCTTGACAATTTAGTCATACATATAGCCTTAGATTATAAAAGGAATGTTTCAAGAATGCCAAAATCTAAAACTCCCCATCATTGATTACATTTTATTATTATTACAGGTTAACACCCAATACAATAACAAAATAAATACTAATATTATAAATTTATATGTTCTCTTATTCACTATGTCGTCTATATTATCGTTATACGTCGTATAAGCCGACGTGTGTCGACCGCCTTTCCACCTCAATCACGTGTAACTTATAACGCAATAAATTCGATTTAACCAAACAATTAACGGAAGAAAAGCATCTAATTAGCATTCTATTTACGTCCTTAACCATTTCAATTCTAATTGCTTTTTCCACGACACATTTACCTCAGTAAATTGATACATAGTTCCGATGCAAACTCAATGATTAGCCTGACAAGTTGATTTGCTGAACTCGAAATAGAGTAAGTGGGGATACTAGTCCATCGCCCATTGATTAAGTTAGCAGCCCACTACTGTTCCACTAAGTTCAGTACTTCACCACATTTAGACTTAGAGTGTTTTGAGATAGATATTTTGGGATAAATACCATTTGTAGAAGTTTATAAACATGCTTCGTCATCTGCGTGTTTTGATGTAAACAGATTAATAATAGTAATTATTATTAATCAATAAACTTCCGCTATTTCGTAGAAGACGACTCACACTAGATATCATTGAAATCTATCAGATCATGGGTTAGCTACTTGACAGAAATATTCCATAATTACTAGTATGCCATTCCGATAATTTTGCTAAATTATAGTTTTAAGAGATTCGCGATTTATACTCATGATTAATAACTAACGGGACTTATCGCGTAAGTTTTTATATAATAAAGTTACCTTTATTATTAACCCGACGTTTCGGCTACGTTGCAGTAGCCTTGGTTACGGGCAGAACTAACTAACTAGAAGGTAACTTTATTATATCAAAACTTACGCGATAAGTCCCGTTAGTTATTAATCATGAATTTTGCTAAAGTTATTTGTGAGTTGCTTAAGAAGAAACCGTGATGAAATAAGTCGTAATTTTGGTAACAAAGGTTTCATGTAGTGCATTCTTTACGCAACTCTGACAACTCCACAACGCAAAAAGCCTTAATACGCTGTTTTATAATTATAATAAGGCATAGGTCAGTAGTGAGCACGGGTCAGAGGCTAATCGCAATCGATATTGTATTTATAAATGGGCGAGGCATCGGGTAAGCCGATTATGCCAAGGTGCGCCGCGGCCCTAGGCTGTGTCATGTGCACTAATAAATACGGAACACTCCGCGATACTTGAAACATGAGTTGCAAAAGGACACATACATTGTATTATATCGGCATCTATGCCCTTTTTGGAAGTCGTGATTCACTTATTCAGTACTTGTTGTGCACTGAAAAATAATGTTAACAGCTATCAGTATTAACATGTCTAGTCGATAGGACAGACGGCAATACTATAGAGCTAAGGCCTGTAAGATGATAGGATAGGAAACTCTCACCAATATTTCTTTGAAAATTATTGAATATATACGTTTACCCCGTTTCCTTATCCTTATTTCCTTATCCTCCGCTTATTACAGAGATCTGGAATCCCCATTCTTTAGATTCTCGCAAACCAACTTCTTCGGCATACAAGTCCGGCAATTATAGATACTTTTAAGATCATCCTTCTTCATTGTATTCCTTATATGGAACGATCAATGCTAAGTAATGTAAATACCTAACTTCATTAATTTAGTTTTGCTAGTATTTAGAGTAAAATGCCATATGAAAAATACCTGTAAGAGTAGAAATAATACTTATTTCTGCTGCAAATAAACCACAGGTCAAACCTCCCTTTTCGGTAGATAAAAATAGAGCAAACATTTGCGCAAGTGATTCGCTGAGCTTATCGCGAAATCCTTTGAAGCACAACAATGCATGCAAATTGTAGCAAAAATGGCCTTTTGTCCACTAATGAGCCATTACGAGTAAGCCCTCACTGAATGCTCACTCTAATCTGTTTATGCTTTGTATTAAATATATACGTCTAGTTTTTATGGTCACCTTTGTAAAGTATTGTGCTAAACACTAACTTAAATTATTGCTCACAAATTAATATAAATTGAAAACCAGAATTTTATCTTGAACTATAATTATTTTATAAGCATTGGAAGAGTTCTGTTAATCTAAGGTTAGGAGGTTTTCGATAGGGATTAAAGGAATATGTGACTATTATATACACTCAGATTCAGATGGGAATGAATATAAAGACGGTTAACTATGATTTACTTTAACATATCTTGTTATCTATCATCAATCATTTCATTAATGCGATGTATCTCACAAATATAATTATTAATATAATATTATGTATTAAATTATGTAAGCTTTAAAAAGGTAAACACTGAAATATAATATAAGAGTATATACCAAAAAATGGTGGCAATTATTCGATGAATTTCGATAACCGGACGAATCCCATTGTATACGTTTGCATGGGAATGAAGAATTAACCCAATTTGAGCCTCCGGAGCGGAAGGGCCGCTTCATTTACGCAACTTTCTGCAATCGTTCGGCAATTATTGTAATTATATTGAAGCCTAACTTTTAACACGCATCAGTATTAAAAGTATACTTTCATTGTAGGCTCACAAAATCTCAGTCATATGTAGTTAGGTTGCTAGATCATCATCCTTTCTTTATTTTATTAATCCTTTAGTAACTTCCTATAACATACCAGACAGAAAAGCAGCTAGTTTAACTACTGATATCAGAAAAACACAAGTGTATCATGGTTTAATATCCGTCTAAATAAATAGCAGGTCGCTCTTTTGCCAAACATTCGTGTGGGTTCCAACTTTAAATTCAATTTGGCAACTGCGTGCTCGGGGACAGTGACTGATTTATCTTACGCCGTGGACGCGCCTTTACTTCCTCAGAGTTATTTACTACGATAACTGAGTGGGAGTCCTCATAGAATGGATTTGGCGTAATTAATATTGTACTTGGAATTCGATTTACGAAACCCTATTTTGGAGTTTCAATTGAAGGGAACTCATGGGTGATTGACCTTTGTTTATTCACTTGTGTGCATGAGTTATCGGAATTACACTCGATGGGTAACTTACAAGAAACAGGGTAGGAAATAGATGTAAGGGTGCGTAATATTATTTATGGAATGGAGAGTACAGTAATAAAATAAAGGTTTAAATATATATATATGTTTAATTTTACATTTTTAATTATGACAATATATTTTTTTTATTTGACCAAAATATGTACTACAATATTTTTTGAGTAATGGATTCCTACCCTAATCTTAAAAGATCTATGCGAGTTCAGAACTTCGTCTAACACAAAGTAATAAAATTATCCGAAACTTATATTAACTACAATCATTATTATTGTTTGTCTATTATCTGTGCCTTATAGAAAACAAATAAATGGATTTCATTTCGGAGATACATAGATATTGCAAAATGAAAAAAAAACATTAAATTATTGGTACTCATCCAGTGTTGCGTTATCTTATTATAAACTAGCGACCCGCTCCGGCTTCGCTCGGGTATAAAATATATAGCTTACTCTACTATTTAATGGATGTTATTATACATATAAACCTTCCTCTTGAATCACTCTATCTATTAAAAAAAATCGCATCAAAATCCATTGCGTAGTTTCAATGATTTAAGCATACAAAGGGACATAGGGACAGAGAAAGCGACTTTGTTTTATACTATGTAGTGATATGGGTTCTAACGAATAAAAAACGAAAGGAATAAACGGAGTCATTTATGGTACGAGTACTTATTCAATGTTTCGTCATCGAATTAACAGGCTTGAGTAACGAACGTGACATTTGAAGACTCGTGTTCTCTGCTCATTGAATCCGAATAAGTAAGTTTATTCGCAATCATTAGTCAAACAACGGAAGGTTTAATACTTGATAATGATAAATTGTAGTCGTATTTAGTATTATATATAGTATTTTTAGTTACTAGATGATATGATTAAATTTTTTTATTTTATAATCATTAATTCCTGAACTAAATTACTTTGACTAAAATTTAGTTGGCTTTTAAGAATAAATTTGTGTTTATTTCTTCGCTTTTTATCAGTCTTATGGATATAGTGCGTAATAATATATATATAGTAATTGTTAGCCCCATATTGGCCATTTATATTTTAACTTGAACAATTATTACATTATCATAACTAGAAACAGCAAAAACATTCTTAAACAAAGATCTACGATGATACACTAATTAACACCCATAAATTCTCTTTATCAAGACAAATTGTAATTAGAACAAAGAATCAAAACTTCTCGGTCTTTAAGCTAAATAAAAAGAAAAACACGAGAGCCTCTAAAAAGTATAACTGTACCAAATTCCTACAAAAATATTTTTACTTACTTCTACTCCTAAAGCGGAGCGGCTTTGTAAGTCAACATTAATCGTAGCTCAAAACTGGCAATGTATAAGTTGCAGCCCTTTCGCACCGTGTCACCAAAGTGTGTAGTGAGAGGACAATTAGTAACCAGCCGTAGTGAATTTCTAGACAATTAACGTTATGCCTTGTTTGCTCAGCGACAGTTTGGCAGTTTGAATTGTAACTGATACTATTTGCTGTTTCATAAAAGCTTACTTTTAGGAAGTTTACCATTAATCTAATTTTAAAAATGTTATAACTGAATAATACACGTAGCCTTATTCAAACACAGGTTCTGCTACGATGAGAGTTAAGTAGTTTAGGAGTTAAGTATAGTTTCCGAATCGGGTGCTGTCGGAGGACCAGTGATGCAGCGTAGCATCGTATACTGCGGCAGCACCTTTTCACTGCATTCGTTTTTCATTCTAGATGTTTATGGATTGTGGCAATGTTATTTAGTGTAGTGAATAAAGTATTTTCTTTCTTTCTTTCAAGTAACATTATCTGCAAAGGTGTTAACACCGATGGTCTTGTGCTGTCAGTTTCGTTGAATCAAAACATTGTGCTGACTTATAACATGGCTACTTTCTAAATACATGTAAAGAAACTACAATACACATATGAGAAGATGTATGAGTGCCAATGAAGCAAAAGTGGTCAGTCAGGATCGGGACAAATGGGGATCCGTGATCTCTGCCTACCCCTCTACAGGGAATTAGGCGTGATATGTATGTGTATAGAAACTACAACTTAGTAAACAGCGATGGACTCAAAATCTGCCACGTTTCGACATGACTTTCTAATGAAATGTTAACGGTGTTCGCTGTTGTTATGCTTACAAAAGGGGTTAATACGTAAATCCTTTATACGTTATATATAATTGTCTAATTGGCAGATATTGATCGTAATATCACCGTTTCGTCCGTTAGCCATTATGTTTTTATGTCCAATCGGCGTCCGATTGAATCCCTTTAAGGGACAACGAGCGCGTGTTTTTTCAATATTGGACCCTGTTTTATGACCTCATGTAGGCTGTATTTAAGAGAAAGGTGCTACGAATTAATTTCCCCTGAGCGTTATTTATACCTTTAAAATATTGTATGTGTGACAAAGAGACGTAATTTAATGAAATATAAATCTGGGTGTAATAAATTACGACGATGAAATTAGAGCTCGATAGAATCTTCGTATTTAAGATCTATAATTTATTTATCATTTATGTCAGAGGGCTTAAAAAAGACAGCTACTAAACAGACATCTGTTTAATTGGCTTAAAATTTTGAATGCTCTATATAGTTCTACACCGCTAAGTATCTCTAGGTAAAAAGCAGATTCTTTTGTTGAACAATATGGTATTCTAAGTGAGATTATGTGCCCACCCTTGGGTCAAACCTAGGGCATTAGCATACATATTGGACTAACACCTGCTCGACCACTCACTCATATTCACAATAGATCTGAAAATCTCATGTCTAGCATCTTAGTGAATAAATATTTTCGAATGTACAGTGCATGTAGTAATCTAAAACCTTTATATAATGTTGCTAGCTTATTATTCGACACTAGGATAAGGAGTGAATCCAATGTTACAGGAAGTGAACTATATACCGGAAGCTGATATTCCATTTTTAAGTTATTCCATACATACACATCACGCCTGATTCCCTGTAGAGGGGTAGAGATAACGTATCCCCATTTGTCCCGATCCTGACAGTCCACTTCCGCTTCATTGACATTCAAAAAAAGTATAGTATTTCCCCGATAACTATATTAAATGTAACGGAGAAGATATCTGTGTCCGAGGTTTTGTCTAGTATAAAAGTGATTGAATATACAATTATATATCGGAATTCAATATAACAGTTACACCAAACCCGCAGCGTTGTAGTAAAACCAAACTCAATACTTCCATAGCATCAATAAATAGGTTATAATAATCAACAAGCGTACATCCTATTAATCAACATAACATGGATCATAAAATGTGAAATGTCCCGCATCTGGCCATTCGGCGTCGCATTTGTTTGAATAACATCAATATTGGCCATCGTTTTGAAAAAGGGACCAATTACACGCGCCCTGATAAATATCAACCCGCCCGCATCCCTGTACTACGGATCGGGAATTTCGTAGTATGAGTAATATTTTGATAATGTTCAAATTGATATAATAATGACGTGCACAAAATATGTCTTTTATCTAACAAGATAACAAACCTTAAACCTAAGAGACATCTTTTTCATGGTTACTTTCAATATAACTATCAGGTTCATGTATGGAATGTCGGTGACAGATTTCAGTATTAAATCCTATTTATTCCTAATGCTAGTTAATTAGTCGACTTCTATTCTAGATAGAATTCTATTTCTGTTTTAAAATCTTATAGTGGGTCTTGTAGTATCCGGTTCTTTATTAAATTGCTTTTAACATCTCTCTTCCCTATTAAATTCACCTGACTACCACTACTAACCTTAATAAAGTAAGAAATTAATTTATTTTCCTGTCTATTGGGTTCGCCATAAACAGGCAGCAATTATAATCCGTGGCTTTTGCGCTCCGTTTCTTTGTGGCGCTGAAATGGCGGCGGTGGCGGCAGGAAAATTAAAATCCTACTCTGAAAGCCTTATGCCACGCCAAACACACACGTAATTAAGCCAAGATCTGTTTTATGAGTTATATACATATATAAGGTCATGAACCTGTTCGCAGTGTAAACATATGTGGAACTTATTTAGTGAAATCTTGTTTGAGATATTCGCGGTTTTTATTCATTTAAAAGAAAATAGGGCTTGTGGCGTTTATTTTATAAACAAAGTATTATTACCTTTGCTACCGACGTTTTGGCCATGTTGCAATGGTCATGGTCACGGGTCAACAGTTGAGTTTTGTTGTAAAATAGTAAAATCTTGTTAAAATAAAGTTTAAAAAAATAAATATATTATCCTGCGCTAATAGATAAGGACGTATTAAATAAGTATCTTCTTAGCACGTCGTATTTATGACAACTGGCTAGCACGATCTGTCACTGATATCCTATACTAATGTCATCATAATCCTAATAACTAAGCTAATGTTCAGTGAAGAGATAAACATATCTTCAAGGTACTGTCTATCCTAAAAGAGATTGAAGGAAGTGAATACATGATATGTATATCAATCATGTTTTAAACGGCGTATCACCCCTCAAACCCCAAACATTGAGTTAACTCCGTATCCCTAACAAAAGGGAATCCATTATAACGATTTAAAATTCAGAAAACTTCAAGCGCCGAAATTCACCTAAAATTTTTCAACCAACTGCTGACAAATATAACGGTTATGCTTCACCACAGTAAGCTATGTTAAATTTCAATATGAGTTTGATTTTATCCATTAATCAGATTCATAGCTCAATACACACGTTTCTCTAGAGAAGGGTATATAGAGTCACCATTTCTTATTCTCCGTACCTGCCAAAACACTGTCGCTATATTGATTTACATCTCCTATATACCTTATAAAACATTATTTATTTAATCTACGTGTGAATAAGTGAATATTATTGGAGGATATTTATGGATATTAATTTACAGTCGCTAACGGTGAGGGAAAACATCGTGAGGAAACCTGCCTATCCCTCAGGATAGGTAATAGTCAGCGTCTATATACGGCGATACGGTTCACTACCTATCACGTTGGGTGCTGTCTATCTATTGATACGCGGGCTTCGAATGACCCATACCTAACATGCCTTCGAAATTTCGGAGATGTGCACTCAAGCCTCTGACTACCCCGCCATAATAAAAAAGGGAGTGTGTATACACAAGTAGTGAAGCATATGTTTATGTTGATATTTATGTATCCATAGCAACGTAGCAAAGCTCAGCTCTGGTAGAAAGGTGCCCTAAACATCTTTCAACAAAGACACACATGCATTCACGTTCGTAGCAGCTAGTGGCTCCCTCTAGAGTTATTGTGACGCTTTTCGCCTTTTTCCTAAACGTTCATTTTAACACTTTCAAGCATTTTAATCAAGTTGAATTTCTAGGCTTGTCTTCTATCTATCTGTTGATTCTATGTGAGTTGCATGTATATGTGTTATGTTGTTTAGCTCTTGTCAGTCAGGATAAACAACACGTCAAAGAATAATCATATCCGCACTCATTTTTAGCATAACGAACCGTGTTATGATTTTATTGATTTGGAGTATGAGTGACGGGTTGCTATCCCAAATCCCTATAGAATCTATTGACTCCTAAACACATAACTGCCTCTTATAATAAAGTAGGAATAAATACAGCTAACATTATTAGCATTATATTTATATCATAAACTAGCACGAATCTTATGCTAGTTTGGGACGTAAAAAGAATGCTAACTAGCTGCCGTTCTTCCCGGCATGTCGTAGGAGTCGACTAAGAGACTGGGGGTAAATTAGATCTATTGGGCGATGGGCGAGCGCCCTGTCACCAATGTTCCATGATGACGCAACCCCAATGTTAATGCTAAAGAGTGACCCAGCAGATATTATATCTCTGAGGTTCTGTTCACCGCAAAATGGATTTACAGACGTGAATGTATATTTATGTTCAAACTTGCACGTACTATCTTCTTCATCAAATCAATGCACCCCAATTGATCACAAACTAATCTCGTTCATTGCTTTAATGCAGCCTAATAAGAACCGGTATACGCGGCTACAGCCATTGTTTATTGCAACCTATTTGTTTTCCGCACCGCCCTTGTAAGCACGATCGTTGGTTTTGCCCCTCCCGAGGCTCGAAGGCGCGTGCCTCGAAGCCTTCCCACGGGATATAGACAGACCAACTCACTGAAGGTTTTGTGGTCATTGTCATTGCGAGGTAATTGTTTGCAATTGTAGATACAGGTGACTCATTTCTCTTAGTTATTGTAGTAGTCAGAGGTTTGCGTAAATATGTTCGCAATTGCGGATTGTGTCCTGTTAGTTAGTTATTTAAATTAATTAGTAGTATTAGTTGATGGTTCGCGTACGTATGTCTGCGATTGCGGAGGGTGTTATGGCCTCCAAATAAAAATATCAAAAATTTCAAATTCAAGGTTTACCAGAAATCTTATGCTAGGTGGTGTTTCACGCTACTAACTATTTCTTATTCCGTAAAGTAATCTTGCTATCACATCACGCCTGAATCCCTTTAGAGAAGCAGCCAGGGATCACGGATCCCCCTTTGTTCCGATTCTGACAGACCACTTTCACTTCAATGACACTCATACACACTCGACGGTTCTAGGTACTCCTAACGTCACCCTTTTTCAAAATAGCGTCAATCTTACTCTCATATGTCTTATTGGGCCCGCCGAAAGAGTATTTATATATTTGTACATGAAAACAGAGTCTATCGAACCCAAGTAATCTTTTTGTTCGCTTCTTTTGTGAATTTTCAGTGGAGTAACTGGTTACTTAGCGTCTTAAGTCATTCACCTTAAGTCATATCCGGTTTTGTAGGGAAAAATGTTCCTACATTGTTGTTAATACAATATAAGGTTCATAAACTCTAAAGTTACGAGTACTGTAATAGAATAACAAGCAGTATATTTCTCATTGTATGCTCTTTTATGTTTTTAAGAACATAACTTTTGTACATTGTTAACTTACGTCACACAAGTCACAAGTCAGTTCAATTTAACTTGCAACTTATTATTATCAACCTTACTAAGTACATATTGACTTATACCATGTACCTAGTTTTAGTAACATACATAATTATGACTAATATACAGTGTCTTTGTTTATTTCATTATAATTATTAAGTCAGTATTAAACCATTATTCACAGTATTCAGTTGTCTCATTTGTAATCTATCGCCACACTTTATAGATTTGCAAATATAAATGGAGATATAATTGAAGGAATATAGTCCCAAGGTTATTTAATTATTGTATATCCATTATACAAGGCAAATATTACAGAACTGAAGTTTTCGGGTTTTCTATTCATTGTCAGAGCATATAAAAATGGTAATTTATATTCCAGTAACTTCGTTGTATTATTCTAAAATCAACCTACCTAACTAAAATCTATTAAGTAGTGTAATATAGCAAGATTGCATCCTAGAATCATATATAAAATAGCCAAAATATTGGGTACCTACAATCTTCGATCTGTTATGACCGAATTTGATAAAAGTCGGTTTGACAATTAAGGAAAAAAAGGGATCAATGATCTATATCCACGCTTCTAAGACAACTAAGTCTAGCAGGTTAGTCAGAGCTATCAGTACCAATCTCTGCAACTGCAGAGTTAACATAGAGATACTATGGCTTTAAAAGATAAAGTTAACCAGGGCCCGAAGTCCACTAGCGAAATTCAATAGCGAAATTTGACACTGTTACTCCACTAACAACGTCGCACCATTGAACCGCTATCGAACTACGGTTGCGCTTCTACTGAATTGCGGTTTTAAAATGATTAGTGAACTTCTAGCCTAGCCTTACAGTAATCATATCATAATTTACAAGTACTGACTATTCTACCAATTCTAAGGAAAAGCTGTATCGTTTGGGGCTTGACTCTGTATCAGTGGGTACTGGGTTCAAACCTCGGAGTATTTACCAATGAAATGAGTTTTTTTAATGTTCTACGAGTATGTATATATTCATAATAAAAATACATTTTGCGAAATTTACTGAAGGCTACGGTGAGGAAAAACATCGTGAGGAAACCTACCTTTTCCAACAACAGCTTATGGTCAGTGCTTGTAAATGGCGACACGGCTAACCACATGTCGCATTGAGTACTGACTATCTGGTCAACACGTGGTTTCAAGGTGGCCATAGAATTACTGACTTCGCTATTGCGCAGACGGACACCTGAACCTCTGACTACTCTGCAAGGGTTAATGGTCGTGAAATTGTTTGTCTTTTTGTCTAAGGAATGTAAATAAATAAATATATAAGTGAGTGAATAAGTTACCTACAGATACAATAGTTAATATTTTTCAGCTTAATTGCAAATAAGTAATGTGAATTCTCGGTGGGAATTAGGGCGACCGCATACCTTTGGAAATAGTCTCATTTAACGAGAGCCTAACGACTTACACCTACCTGTTAAATTGCATTCACTTAGTTTATATTTTAGGTTGTTTGCTAAATGAGGGAAGTGCTAACTATTCGTGTGTTGAATTTAGAATAGAACTTACTTATGTGAGACAACTAAAAGTAGTAATATATATACAGGGTGGCGCATTCAAAACGGTCAGTATGGGAAAGTCTGAAACTATAAGAGATACGAAGATTTGTTCTTAGGAACCATGTCACCGATTTTGATAAAAATAAAAACTGCATTCATACTTTCTTTGAAAAAACAACTGTATCCTGTACGGGAATCGAACCCGGTTGCTTTGAAAAAATAAATTGGCCCTTTTCACTTTTTCTTTTTAAATATCAATTATGTAGGTCTTAAGCTATAAATGTCTCTATGAAACATGATGTCGAAAATGAATAAAATGCATTGTTTTGACATACTTTAGTTTATCATAGTAGGTTTTCTAAGTGACCACCGTTGTTTTCAATACAATATTCAACACGTTTAGGTAACGATCTTACTATTGAATTTTGTATTTTCATGTGGTGAATTTGCGTTAAATTTGACTCTCTTGCTACTTTTAGGTCTTCAACGGTGTCATGGCTTGTTTTGTAAAATTCATCCTTAACGTAATCCCACAAGAAATTTTCTAATATGGTTTAACACGTCACTTTAAGCGGACTTTTCAATAGATTGTTAGTTTTTGTTTAATGTAGATAACAAAACCTCCTTAAAGGATTAATGCATTGCTGATGCCACATGATATGGTGTAATGTAATACAAAACAGGGAAGTACAAAACTACAAACAGCCATAGAGTCAATTTCACATGTCTGTTGAATATTGTTACGGTGTATGTCAAAAACAATGCATTTTATTAATTTTCGACAACATGTTTCATAGAGACATTTATAGCTTAAGACCTACATAATTGATATTTAAAAAGAAAAAGTAAAAAGGGCCAATTTATTTTTTCAAAGCAACCGGGTTCGATTCCCGTACTGGATACAGTTGTTTTTTCAAAGAAAGTATGAATGCAGTTTTTATTTTTATCAAAATTGGTGACATGGTTCCTAAGAACAAATCTTCGTATCTCTTATAGTTTCAGACTTTCCCATACTGACCGTTTTGAATGCGCCACCCTGTATATATACACACACATATATATATATATATATATATATATATATATATATATATATATATATATATATATATATATATATATATATCTTTATATTTGGTTAAACATTTTTAATAAAATACAGTACTAAAATCCTATATTAGTGCTAAAGTAAATTATATAAAGAAACTTCCGTGAAGAACAGAAGAACATGCTACTCAAAGATATTTATAACTTCGCTCAATTGATAGTGTTTGTATTACTCGTTCGGAAATACAGGCGGGAATATATGCATATATGTATGATCTTTACAATCAAAATTAATGCAGGTGAAACATGGCTACGATATGGCTTTTAATCATTAATCCCGATATTATTAAGGAACGCTAATCGTGAGGTTCGATTCCCGGTGGAGGCAGAGTTAAGAACTACGCCTTTCTACTGCATTCCAGTCTGGTTGTATATATAATATGTATATATTTCTTAAATATACGTTGACTAGTACCCTTCACTCAAGTCTTAAATTAACTTACCAAGGGGCTATTTCAATTGGTGTAATAAAGTCCAAATATTATTCTTATGGAAATAGACACACAAACGACAAACCCAATAAGAGTTTGTTAGTTAGTTGTTAGAAGTAGCGAGTATGTTTGTATTTCCCACAAAGCACACGTGTCCCGTAGTAGCATGGGACGTAAAAACAATGCTAACCAGCTGCCGTTCCTCCCATGCTTGTAGGAGGCGAATAAAGGACTACGTATACAACCGTATGACGCCACCTAACATTAATGTTAAAAAGTGACCTAGGAGATACTAAATCTCTGAGGTTCTGTCCACCCCAAAAGGGATAGAAAGACGTCAATGTATACGTATAGTTGTTTACGTTACACACCCTAAAAGCTAGTTTTAAAAGGCTCCAGTTCCGCGCACTTGGCCTGATGGCGTCTCATCAGAAGCTCATTAGGCGTTGTCATGGCAACGGCTGATGCAAATGACACAAAAGTTTACTTGCACTTTGGAAGAGTTGGTTTCTTAGGAACGACAGATTACGGTAAGTGATCGATACAAAACGTTTTAAGCTGTTAGTGTAGAAGCTTGAATTATAATGTAGTGTGTAATGGGATTGACATAATACCAGTGCTGTAGGTTTGTTTACAGTAAAATGTCGAGTTGGTTACTATTTGGTACCGTAAAGTTTAAGGTTCTATTACTATTTTTAAATGCGTAAATTATTAGTTTTATACTTATTTTTTGTTTTGATTGCTAATTAAATGATTTCGTTCTTTGAATTTACTATGTACAGTGAACGCTAAAAGTGCAGTCCCAGTAATTTTTTATAAGGTTTACGCTTATAAGAACAAAAGACAACATTTTTCATTTTGAAGCACGCGAACGTATAAAGGCCATGATAATGCATAGTGGCGCCAGTTTTAAAATGTAAAATTATATCTTTTGTTCTTATAAACTTAAACCTTATAAAAAGTTATTGGGATTGCAATTTTAGCGTTGACTGTACATGTACACTGACAATAACTACCTAGAAGTAGATGAAACTCACATTATAAATACCACTAAATTCTGACTATCCGATACGAGATAACAATCGTGATTTTGTTTGACAACCCCAACATTGTTAATGATTTTGACACGTAATAAATTAATACTTTATTATTCATATTTACAAAGTAGAATTTCAATAAATTCACCGTTTATTGTAAAGTTGCGAGACAATAGTTAACGCTTAGTATTTAACAGAAACTTTATTTTTGAATCAACCAGGTGCTAATCGGATTACCCTAAAATGAGTCCAAAATATTCCCAAAATGGACTCAAATATTCCAACTTTGATGAGTGCTACGGTTGGGGAATACTCGCCGAAAAGGTAAATTGAATTCCACACACTGCCTTATAGGTTATATTTGTAGGAAGGTCGACATAGGGAAGTAAGCCTAATAATGTTCTTTCTTGACTTTTACGACCTCCGTGGTGCGATCGGTTAAGCACTTAGACTCTACTCTAACGCTACTGAGGTCCTAGGTTTGATTCCCGGTGGTCGTTGATTATATATGCTATATCTGTATATAATAAAAAAATATTTCTTAAATATACGTTGTCTAGTACCCTTAACATAAGTCTTAAATGATCTTACCAAGTGACTAGTTCCATTTGTGTAATAGTGTCTTAATTATATAATTATTATTATAATCATTGTTCTGTAGTTAGGCTGGCGCATAAAAAGAATGCTAACTAGCTGGCGTTATTTCCGGCATATCGTAAGAGTCGATTAAGGGACAAGGGTAAAAGGAAACTATCACCAATGTTTTATATCACATCACAACCCTAATATTCATGCTAAAAGTGACCTAGGAGATATTATAGTCTGTCAAGGTTCTGTGGATTATAGGACCTGATTTATATGTATGGATAGGAAGGTTAGCATATAGAAAAAGCCTATTAATGTATAAAAGTATGTATAAGTAAATTATAAACAAATCACACCCGTATCCCTAGAAAGGATTGGGCAGAGAACACGGTAACCCATTTGTTCATCATCGAACCTCTATCACTTCATTGACATCCGTACACCTGCTCACACACTCGTCGATTATAAATATTTCTATTCATTCAGACCTTTAAAGCGATTCATATACCAACTTGTCTCTATGAATACATGATTCAAGTATCACATGCGCTCTTTATAATACGACATGACATGACATGACGATTACCACTTAGCAGGGTTAAAGTTTAATCGATTCGTCATGCAGCCCAACAAATGCAGCCGTGGCCTCCATTTTGCTGTTTATGTGCGCAGATAGATAATACAGCTGTATTTATTCTTCTCTATTTGATAGGCATCTTGTATGGTGATAGAATGAGACGTAAAATAAATGTTGATTAGCTGCCTTGATATGAAATTTAGGTATAGTATCTATAATAGTCTAGAACGTACTTGGAATGCTAATTAGTTATATTGTATATACATTATTTGACTTTTAATCAGTGTACTGTACTTATGTTTAATAAAAACACTTGAGTTTGAGTTTTATAATTATATAATTTGGTTATAATTAAGAAAAATTCAATTTCATCCTCCCTTCGTCGCCTCTTACGAAACACATAACTATAGTAAGATAGTTAAATTAAAAAAAAAATTATTCTTTTTTCCTAGTTTTAAATGACATAATAAATATTGGTACTATCACAGTATAAATATGGATGTTCAAAATAGATTATCTTTTACACGTGGAAATAAAACAAATATAACGATATAGACAAAATTATAATGTTATCCAAGTTCAGTAATCTGCCATCAATCTATATTTGTCTAATCTATTACTTGGGTCGAAATGGCCAGTGTGGTGTTGCATATCAACGAGATTTCTAATGAAATGCCGTGGTTCCATTAGATAACAAATATGTTTCTAAAAATATGATCTTTCTTCATATTTTATGAAGCTTAATGCTAATTGGGAGGTAAATAAAATGATACTTATTTTTAGGACATATTGGATGTTGTAAAAGACACTTTAAAATCTACTATTACATGGTCTTCTAATATTAGTTTAAGACATTCAACTACTTTTATCATGAAAAATGTTCGAATATAAATATACGTTTTTGCTTAACAATCGGAGTTTGATAGCGTCATATTGAAGTGTACATCTGGATTGAGGACCTATTTTTCTAATATTTGCCAATTAAAATGAAACTCACAGGGCATTTAGTAAAAATTTAAAAAGAAATGCTAAAAATCGTCGAACAGATTCCACCAACTTCTAAGATTATTCTAAGGTACCAATTTCTTACATAGCGCCTTCCATGATGGAGAAGAAAGTCAATTAGTTCCCATCCTATTCCTGTAACTAAATATTATGAAATAAAGTTACAAAACGTGGGATTAGGGCCAGATGGAGAGCGTAATTAAGGCTTCGTCCCCCGCACTGGAAGCTCACGTGATCTCTCAACAGATTGCAACTTGCCTTCCCACTGATAGCATCAAATTGACTTGTCAGGGATGAATGACGGGGTTCTCAATACACTGGTTTCTAAAGGATTAAGTCTCCTTACCAGTGTAAGAAGCACTGGCTGGTATAAAATAATTGATGACGCTCTGGGCTTAGGGTCTAGGTAGTGGAAGTTCTATTTCATTTTTAGGGTCATTTTCACTTGAGAATTAGCCATTCAAAGCTCTTGATTTTTCAAATAGTCAATGGGTAATCATTGCGAAAGGCGTCGAAGATCTTTAATAAATACTGAAATAAGTAGGATGGTACAAAAAAGTATTCCAGTAAATAATATTTCAATATACGGTCTTGGTTAAATTAATGTTGAACTGTGATGGAAGTTAACGTTGGTTAACTTATCATTTGTTAGAATCAGTTTTACTGATAAAATAGTATTTGCTGGGATCATGAGTGTGAGTAATTTTAAAAAGGAAGTTCAATTTGCCAATACATCCATTGCCACATAATCCTTTCTTAGAACTAGGCACGCGCAACTTCAACTGAGAAAGAAGATATACCCACGTTCATAAAGATCAACAAAAAAAGACGAACGATCTCTAAATCACTTTCTTTTCAAAGCCATTTTTATGACAATTCCTTTCTAAACTGCAAAAGTAAAACGTCGTTAGATAAACGGGGTGATTGGCAAAGAATCGCGGATTGACATGTCCCGATTTCACCTCGATATTGGCTCCCGATGATTAATCGGAGGGCTGCAGGTACGTGGAGTGTTTGATTTATACACGATATTGGATTCAGGCTTTGATTTAGACTTTCAATGAAAAATTGGCTAGCCCTAAGTGGATTGTGTTGTATATTGGTGGTCGAACAAGATGTATGTGGTACACAGACGTAAGGTCATATACTTTTGTCCTTAAATACCTTTTAGATAAATCGTTGGTAAAAAACAACTATAAACTATCGGAGGAGCTTTCATATAGATAATATTAGTGACATGAAATAAGTACAAAAAGAATCCATCTTCACTTTACAACCGGTAAGAATGGCAGCTATTTAGTATTCTATTAATGTACTAGATAAGCACGGAGCGAGACTATGTCTATATAGGGCTAATCAATATTAGGCTTTTGTAGCAATCATACAAAATGTCTATTGAAGAGGAGTTTTCATCCATCTCGGCTGACAACATAATCTCTGAACGCCTTTCGCATGCTACGAATTCAACTAGTTCATCTCTTGTACTACGGATGAAGTGGTTCGGAGTATTGAATTTTATGATGATTTAGAAATAGAACAACTAATACTTTAATTTAGTAGCAAAGGTAGAACTTGCTTTATAAAATATATGCAATAAGCCCCGTTTTCTTCTAAAATGAATAAAAATAGCGAGACTGTCAAAAATATTACTATTACTTTTATATAAAGACATATTATAAACTGCACAATGTTATCCCCTAGTTTGTAAGTTCTAATTGTGAACGTTTAGTATTGTGTATGTTTTTGTGGCTGTAAATAAACGATTTAATTATTGTAACATCCTTATAGGGATCATATCGTAGCGTATGTATCTCCACAAATGCTGACTTGGCGATCCCATGACTACCTCGAACCTACGTGTTAAACAGACAGCACTAAACTTAACATGTGCCGCTATTTATAAGCAAAAAACACAAAGCTTTTTTGTTAGCATTTAATCTAAGTTAAGGTAGGTATAATTTGGCTTTGGAAACACAAAAACTTTGTAAGTCAATGAATATTATGTTGTTTATTTAATGTACTTCATATTTTACCTAAAACAGAAACTATCAAAGAGTGACGTGTTAAAAGTACAAATAACCACCGAGCGTATAAGAGGAAGCGTGTGAATGTCAATGAAGCGAAAGTGATATGCCAGGATACCTTTGACATTAAAACGGAAGTTAAGGGGTATGTCTAATTTATATTTCAGTTAACACATATTTGTTTCCCTAAACATAATATGTAGCTATCTTTTTTCCCGAGACTAAGATCCATTAGAGACTCAGTTAACAATATTCCATAATAATTATAAAACTCAAGTTCAGTTATATACACGCATCAGCTTAAAGAGCTGCTAGTGTATTTAATAAATAATTATAATGCCAAGACAACTCCTATATTCCTGCTATATTTTATCAACGAGATACTTTGTCTATGAGACTCTGTAAATCCCAAAAGGGATAGAATATTGTAAATAACTAATCATTTATTATACTGTTACGTGGTTTGTTGACATTTTGACATTCTTTTGTTGTACTCGTAGTTTAAATTTCTTAAGTTACTTGTGCTAAATTTGAGTGAGAATATTTCTTGTGTCGGAAATAGCGCACATAATAAAATTCCGTAGCCGGACGTAGCACGGGCTTAGTTGTCTGCTACGAACGCAAATTCAGGAATTCTTAGAACCACTGTTACGTGGAAAATTTGCTTATCTTAAAGAATTCCTTCTTGCAATATTTACTTCAAAGCTGACTATAATAATTCCTTTTTGTTATATTCATGTTATACTTTGCTGGTATTTTAGAATGTCAGTAGTCTTAGGTCCTATGCTAGAAAGAAATAGAATGGTGACCGGTTATTTATCGTGATGCAGGGGTTTAGAAAGGGATTAAATGGACGATGAGCTAGAAAACGGTAAACATACTATCTCACAACTTTGATAGTAATACTAAATATAACCGGGAAGATATTATATCTCTAAAGTTCTGTCTAGTCTTAAAGAGATTTACCGACGTGAATATATGAATGTATAAACTTATGAACTCAGTTTATTTATAGCCATATTCATAATTTATACGCAAAATGTATTTGATAATACGCAAATGAAATAGGTACCAAAAATATTCCTTTAATTTCTCTCGTCTCAATACAAATGATGAACAAAGGCTCTAAACAGAAGTACTCAACTGAAGGGCAGTTTACCGTGACCAATGACAAAGAGATGGACGTAATCCCAAGTTATTGTCATCTTTTATGAAACTGGGACACTGTTTTAAATCGTTTGGGAACTCTTATACAATTTTGTAAAGGCTAAACTTTGGCAACAAATTTATTTCGTTACACATTAATTACGCACACGTTAATAAACACTAAATTTATTTTAAATTTTAAAACAATACAAGGGTTATCGGACTCTCATGGGTAATGGGCTAGAAGATATAACTACTATTTTTATTAATGCCATTTAGTTAAGCTAATAATATCAAGCAAAATCGCAATGCCACTAGCCAATGATACTCCTTCGACAACCTTTGACTAGCCCGGAAGAAATTACGGTCGTGATGCATATGTTTATTATTCTTTATCAGAACAAATTGTGTCAGTAAGCAAAAGCCATAATATTGATTCATCACAACTTTAATTGGTTCATGTCAAATGGCGATTAATTTATGCTGATTTATTATCGAGTTGCGTTCATAAATTTGCGTATATTACCCTTCTCATTCAAAACGGATTTGCTTATGAAACATTTTAATTATTACGTGTCAAAAATATATGCTATAAGTTACTATATCTGCAAAATATAAAATATAAGCGGACGTGATATATGTTATTAAGAATCCGTACTCTCTACGTACTCTATGAAAAAAAACATTAATATCTACAAAAGTTATTGTCTAGGCCAATAAAGCATATATGTTTCAAGACATATGCAAAGAGATTAGTAAGTATCCTTTTATTTTTCCTTCACTGTACCCATATTTCCTTGTCTAAAGAAAAATAACAGTTTAGTTATCGTTAATTCAATATCAGTAGTAATAATAATAATAATATTGTAGGACACTACTGCACCAATTAAACTAGCCCCTTGGAAAGTTTATTTAATACCACAACGTATATTTAAGAAATATATTCTTATTACATGGATATAAATACATATAAATCATATATAACAAACGACCAGACCGGAAAGCAGAAGAAAGCGAAGTTCTTAACTCTGCCTCAACCGGGAATCGGAGCCGATATTCACGATTAGTCTTCAGCTGATTAACCATTCGTGCCATGGAGATCGTCAAAAGTAGAATAATTTTAGTTCATATTACATACATATACATACACGCCCTTTTAGTCCTTTTAGGGTAGACCGAACCTCGGGGATATAATATCACCTATGTCCACTTATCACCATGAATATTGGGGTTGCGATGTCATAATGGAACTTTGGTGACAGGTTGCTAGCCCATCGCCCAATAGATTCTTTTCACACAATAGGAAGTGCAGCTAGTTAGCATTCTTTTTACGTCCCAGTTTAACACTGGATTTACGTCCCAGCTAGCACAGGACATATTTTAATTATTAAATAATAGTTCATATTTTAATTAATAATAACGAACTCACTGTAAAATGAGTTCCAGGTATTGAAATTAAGCTCTTAGTCTGTATTAACAGCACTAAAACTGGATAGTTTTAAACTATTCAATTTCTAGAATCCTAGGCTTTGAACTACGAAATTAATGATTCGTAGTATAGCAAAATTCGGAATTTATTTTTATAGATTAACTTGCATAGTTTATTTTATTTATTTCAATGGAATTATGTAACTTTAATTTGAAGTAATAAAACATCATCAGAAAGAATAAACAATATAGTTTATATACGTCAAAAATAAGGTTATTATTTCACATAATCTAAGAATTAAAATATAATACTTTGTTTTTTTCTCAATTAATTGAACTTGAAGAATTTTTTTACATATTTGAATAAAAAAATCATTTCAGAGAAAATCTAATAAAAAAAATAGTAATACACTAAACTTTAAACCTAAAAATAGTAGTAATACATACTGGCACCTTTACTTATTGCGGTTCATAGATTCTCACCTATTAATTATAGTAATCAGCTTTAACACAATTAACTATAAACTTTTAATACCATTAAAACCCTGATATTACTGATAAAGATGATCGAGAAGATTTGATGCTGATAGATCCACCACAAAAACGATTAAAGGACGAGGTTGTACATATTTAATTTTCAAAGAGGTTTTCTAGCTTATTGAAATTTCGACGTTCTGTTTATTCCAAATCCCGTATTCATCGTACCCAAATTTCCAAAGAGGCTACTTACATGTATAGTTTATCTAACTATTTTATTTTTACATCATCCAGATAGGCAACCATCTATTCTATAATACTGTATACCAATTGCACAAAATTATCTACGACTTACCTTATGAACGTGCTTCGGTAAACTTTTATTCACAACTGACGCAAGTCTAGTGCCGACTGAAACACTAACTGTCGACGAATTCGCGAGCGTTTCCTTATATACCTCTTAGCTAGGGGTGGGAGGGCGGCAGGGTAGGGGCGTGGCCTCAACAGTACCGCCCCGTGACGTCATCAAAGGTTCCACAATTTGATATTCAATTAAATGTCATGTTTAAGGAGCGTTCAGTGTGTACAATACATATCACGTGTACATATATAAATACTATATAATATGACATATGATTCACGATTTCTTTTATGTAATACAAAGGTTTCATCAGGTATCTTGTACTAACGATGTTCCTTCTCACCAAAGCATTGACTTGTCCTGTTGTTTAGAATGAGTATGTTTATGTTATTGTTAAGAAAAAGCAGATTTTCTCACGACGTTTTCCTACACCGTAGAAGTAAAGCTCATTCAATGTTCATTTTCGCAATAAAATCCAGAACTTTTGCGCTAAGATAAGAAAAGATAAAATAAGAGAGAAGATATAGTAATGAAAATAGAGAAAGGTATGTTCAGGTGGTTTGGGCTCATGGAGCGGATGGATGAAAAGAGAGTTACGAAAGAAATTTATAGATCCAAAGTGGAAGGTAGAGTTGGACGAGGTAGACCGTGTAGAACATATGTCTATCAAATTGAGAGACATTCGTCTCAAGGTAGGTGTTAGCAGCGTGGAGAATAGAAAAGCACGTATGATACGTTAAATGGGTGTGAGAAAAGCAAGAGAGATTTGTAAGGTTCATTCCAGGTCCCCAAATATAGTCTCTGCCTATTCCATTAGGGACGTAAAAAAAGAACTTAATAATGTTTTTTTGTAAGGCCAGTACTTTAACTTTTAAGTTATTTAAAAAGTTGAGAATATTCCTATAATATCCTATAGACCATGTTGTTGTGTGTATGTATTCTGCTTATTCTCTCTTTTTAATAAACTAAATAATATTTTGCAGGATACTTTAATAGTCACTTGATGCCACAATACACCCGGTTTATTTAAGAGCTAAACAACGAATTTTTAGTGACTTTTATGTGTGCATTTTTCTTTAATATTGGGGATTGAATAAGATTACTTTATTCTTCTTTTTTTATCTCTAGTTCTTCTTTATTTTTCTTTAACTTTTTCACTCGTTTTTAGCAAGTAATGAAAATATCACGTCAAGAATAGTCTAACACATGTAAAACTAAATATTTTACTATACTATAGTTCGAGATGTTCTTGTTCTTTTGTTTCTCTGGCGATGTTATAGTCTAGAGACATAATATCGCAAAGTCATCTTTACCATACCTAAAACAAGTAATGCTTAGCATTTATTAGAATTGTTAGGCTTTATATAATATGGTTTATTAGTCAAAAACTCTCCATCTTAAGAAGACATATTTCACAAATTACAAAATGTGTACAAAACACCGGTTTCTTCAATTACCGAATATAACTGAGAACCAGATTTTTTCCAAATCCTTCCTAAGCCTCACTTCTCTATCTACCCTTTTAAAAGGTAATGCATATTAATAGTATCAATACAGTGCGTTGGCATATGTTGGGCCGTTAAGTGTGGAGGCGCCGCGTACATTCGAGAGAGCGTTTAATGGGCTATCATTTTAATATGGCGTTTACGACTCTCGTCAAATTCTAGCCGTTTATTGCCGATACAACTATTTACTTCCAATCAAGGGTAGGGTTGTTGAATACATACGTCTATATGCACACATACACATACTATATGTTATATTTATTATATACAATGCAACAAGGAATTATAACTATAAATCTAAAGTAGAAATAAAAAATTAAATTACATAGAAAATATCTTTATAATCATCGCTGTCAGAAGTATATAATTGTCACATACTATTAGTATATAGATTTAAATTTATTACACATATATTACACAGGTTTTTTTGGCCGTTGGCTATCCAGCGGAGCAACGCCGCTAGTGTTTTTTTAGTGGGGCTTTTGCTTCTGGGTGCTAAATTCGGGACACTAGTGGCGCTGTGTAAATATTTACTTTTTGTTAGATTTAAGTGTGTTTTTTTATGTTTTAATTTGTATATTATAGTTATATATAATATATATTATATTATAGTTTTATTTTGTTTGTTAAACTTCATTTGTCATATTGTGGAGTTAAAACTAACAAATCATATGTGGCCTTATTTTAGACGTTTTGAATAATATAAGTATTAAGCACATTATCAAAGTTCATATTACAATATATTGTCGATTAAATTATGAAAACGAGTCAGGTTACAAACAACAGAAAATTTTTGCTATCGTAAGTTATATTTCCGAGTTGAGCCTTATCGTTCAGAGCTCCAATCTCGTATACTCTAGAAAAACTTTAATAGTTAGGCATACAAGTGTATTAAAATACATACATACACATCACTACCGTTTCCCTGTAGAGGGGTAGGCAGAGATCACGGATGTAAACTAATTTATTGTATCATTTAGACGGTTCACGACTTGTGTATACAAAGTTCCTTTTAGTGTGATGGAAACCTACCTGTTCCTCGAACAAGTAATAGTCAGTGCTTGTGAATGACGACATGACTTACCACATGTCACATTGAATACTGACTATCTGGTCAACGCGTGGTTTCGAGGTGGCCATAGAATGACTACCTCCTCGATTACGGAGAGGGAAACCTGAACCTCTGACTACCTGGAAGGGTTAATGGTCGTGAACGCATTTATCTATAAAAACTGCTAGTCATGGTTTTATCTATCTATTTTCTTGTATCTTATCTATACATATATCATCATACATACATCAATACGACTTTGAACCCTTGCGAAGGTAAGACTTTGATAGGATTATTGTGATCAAAGATATGCAATACCAATGTAGGGACTAGGAACAAAAAGAGTATTTTTCGGTATAGACAATATGCGGATGAACTTTAACGTATCCTCAACGGAACACACAGATAAAAAAGCTATTTAAAGTGTTGATTCAACATTATCAAGTAACTAGTTATATATACACGCTTCTATACAAAAGGATTTATCCAAAGGGTCGGCCTAAACCACTAAACTGTTTCCTGAAATTATCTATATCATTTTTATCGCGTTAGATAACATTATGAAGACACCTATTCTAAAACTAGACAAAATTAGTGTATTTAATCGGCGACACGACATATATACTATCACGTTTATTTTATTTTTTTATTTTATTCTTTATTAAGCCATTCACCACTAAGGTTATGTCGGCTGAAGTACAAACACTGATGCCATGGCGTTTGAACTTCTTGTTATTCCATCGCCATGGTTACACCAACGCTGCCAGCCGCTACAACCGAAGAAAAACGAAATCGAAGCTCCAATTCTTCTCTTCCTTGTTCTTCGGTTCGTTCCAGTTGAGGATCCAAATAGAATCCCAACGCAAACATATTTAGCCAATTTGGCATCACAACTGACTTAATATTCAGCCGAAAATAATTATTTGTATTTTCAACTTTCACTGAGCTGCTGACTATGTTGATGAACCATGGACGACTATGTACTATCACATTGATAACTGACAATCTGGTAAGCTATGGCCGTATATAACCTAATTATCACTAACCCCCTGACTTCACTTAGAGACTAATAGTCGTGCTAAATGCAGCTATAGCCATTCATCGGCTGTGTATGTGGAGTGGAGAGTGGCCATAAGTGGGCGACCGTTGACTGAGTGGCGAATTAAGTGCGCGTAAAAACTAATTGTTCACTTAACGCTAACGCTTCTGGAATTTTCCTTCCGAAGTTGAAGATTGTTAATTCATGACTTCTGTGGATGGTTTTTAGTTTGAACGGTGGTAATGAGGTTCTGGGTTCGATTCCCGGAAGTAAAGTTATGATTTATGCTCATGTCATACGTATTAGTATTGTTAATCTGCTAGGTAAGTTATATTTAGCTGTCTTTCTTTCTAATTTATCTTAGAAGCTGACTAACAATATAAACTAATTATCTAAAGGTGTTTGAGAACTAACATTTGTCTCCGGTTTTCAGCAATATAAATGGGCTCAAAACATGATTATATGTACATATACATATTGTCCCATGCTAGTCTGGAACGTTACTAGCTGCCATTCATCCCATCATGTCGTAGGAGGCGTCTATGGGACTAGGAGTAAAAGGGATCATACAGGCGATGAGCTAGCAACCTATTACCAATGTTCCATACGACATCAGAACCCACTATTTGACTAAAAGAGCCCTAGGAGATACTTAATCGCCGAGGTTCTCTCCACCCCGAAAAGATTGAAAGACGTAAATGCATATCATACACATACCTATGGTATATTGAAAAAGGGTGACGTTAGAAGTACGAGTATTTATAACTGCAAAATGTGTATGAGGAGGTGTATGAGTGAAGCGTAAGTAGTTTGTCAGTATCGGGACAGATAGGGACCCGTGATCTCTGCCTACTGGCGGAAATCTGGCGTGATGTGTATGTATGTATGTACCTATAACAGTATAACCCCCACGCAACCATAATCGTGTATGTAGTGTGAATGTAATAAAATGTTTGTCTGCGGACGTCAAGGGATTGGCTACGATTTTATTGATGGGAAACGAGCATAGCCTTAACACATATTACACGCATCAAACTCAATGCGCGGATGCAGGAATAAGAAAAGGGTAGAGGATATGGTGTTTTGTTCTTATTATATTATAATTACTATAACATATGTGAATTATTATAACAGTAAATATGAAATCAATAAAAAAATTATAAATAAAACAACTTTAAAGGCCTTTGTTGATGATTAAATAAATACTGAGTTTCTTTATTGTATGTTTATGAAGCGCTTATTGTTAATGTTGCCCTCTTGTTGGTTTTAACATAATATCAGCGTTGCGTTTGCCACCAAACGTAACATATCCAGCTGAATTGGAACCCTTTTGCTGCGACAATAACATGCACAAGCTATACCCCCTAGTTTGTAAGTTTTAATTGTTTTGAAATTGTATTGAAACATACAATGTGGCTGTAAATAAACGCTTTTTATAATAATTATTAGATAGTTGAAGGTAGAGTTGGACGGGATAGGCCGCGTAGACTTCTACATATCAAACGTACGTAGCGTGCAGAACAAAAGTGTAAGTATGAGAAGGTTAATGGCTGTAAGTGAAGCAAGAGAGATTTGTTAGGATCGTTCCAGGTGGCGATCGAAAGTCTGTCTTTCCCGTTAGGGATGCAGAGGCGTGAATATATGTACGCATGTATTTACTTTATTATAAATAAATCAGGACTCCTAAATACAGCCATAACGGGATTATACTCGGAATTCGTTTAGAAAGATCATTTAGCTAACCCTACATTTTCATTTCTATTGTCTAAGCGTTTAGTAAATGTGAAGAAATCATTATTATTCAAAATCATTCCCAAATGACGTGAAATCATTCATAAATATTTTTGCTTACACGTTATCTTTACAACCAACATCCGGTGAAGAACCAAATATCGACTTAATGTTTAGCTTATCAACAACATTATTATTTGCCATTCATAATAGAAACAAACAACGCGACGATTATGTAAAATAATTAAAATAAAAACACATATTCTATACTTCACTATTATAATCAGCGTATCTCAGAACAGAACGATTCAAAAGATTTTCCTCGCATTTAGCTTCTTGTTTATGAATTAGCCTCAATCCTCGGTTATCATTAGCCTTCTATTTAGTTTTTGGCATCTAATAATCGGAAAAGTTTATCTCCGTAGAGTTACAATTGACCTCTAGTCCCTTAGTTGTCTTTTACATGTCAGGAAGAAAAGCAGCTTGTTAACGTTAATCTGAATACTATTTACAATAATGCCTAGATTGTTATGTAAATTGACATAAAGTGATGAACGTACATTTATTCACACATCTACATCCCTAAGGGGATAGGCAGAGACTATACATCGCCACCTGGAACGATCCAAGGCAATCTTTCTTGCGTCATTCACACGCATTAACCCTCTTATACATGCTCTTCCGTTCTTCATGGAGCATATACCCGTTTTTAGAATAATGTTTTCAATTTCATCTGTATATGTTTTACGCAGCCTACCCCGTCTAACTCTACCTTACACTTTGGCTCTATAAATTTGTTTTGTAAAATAGTAATTTGATATTTTTAGTTTTTTTATTAATTTATTTATAAATAATGTACATAGTATAACAGATAAGTTTATTCATGTAAATACAATTATAAGTAATTTGATGTATGTTTAAGACAAACTAAAATGGCAGTGTAATAAAAGGCATATCCATTCCATATTCTCTCTTTCATATATCCGCGTGAGCATGATTGAGGCAGTTTTAGCTAAATACGCACAGAGTGTAACTATATCTATAGGTGTGTATGCTGAGATGTTCTACATACACTCTGCGATTGTTGACTCAACTGATTGATGTACGCAATCTTTGGTACAGGCAAGCGCAGGTTATAGTAAAAGTTGTGAAATAGTTTGTTTATACATATACACAAATGTAACCAGCCTTTTTTAAAGCTCTTCGAAATGGGATCAATTGGGCGATGGATTAGCAACCTGTTACCTTTGTTCTACATGACATCACATTCGTAACATTTATGCTAAAAAGTGACATGGGAGATATTATCGTGTCTCCAAGGTTCTGTCCACCCGAAAGAAATTAAAGGACGTGATTGTATATGTATGTATGTATTAACTTCAAAGATATGGCAATCCGTTGGAAAAATCAATAATACATAAAAATACACCAATGGTATTAATCCCTAAAGGAACTTACACTAATTTTTAAAATAATCTACAGTAATACACAGTTTCTTTTTTAAGATATAGTGAGCTTCCGCGTCTTGGCAAACGTAGTATAGGACGCCCCCCTGCCAGGTGGACCGATGACCTCAAGAAGGTCGCTGGTAGTGGCTGGATGACGACCACGAATGATGTGTTTAGTGGTTTGTGGCGTACCCTTGGGGAGGCCTACGTCCAGCAGTGGCCTAGTATAGGCTGATTGATTGATTGAAGATATGGCGATACTTTTGTTTGGCATAGCACCTCCAATTCATACATAAACACACATCATTTGAAACGTGTCATGAGTTGTTAATATAAACAAGTCTTTATGTTCCTTTCAACCTATTTTAGAGATACAACATTTAGATGATAGACCGTTTTGATAAGTTGTTATCCTATCTCTAATTTCATTTCATATACGAGCAGTCATTTCACGAACATCCCAGCTAATACTGTAATTAAAAATCAACGAAAATCAATTTTTGAAATATATTTATTCAGTGGGGATAAAACCTAGTGTCCACACTCCTAACACTTTTATAAACCTTGTTTTATTTATTTATTTTATATCTACAATTGTCTATCATACATATACATTCACGTCCTCTATTCCCTTCCGGAGTGGACCGAACCTTGGAAACGATATCTCCAAGTTCACTCTTTAACATGAATATCTGGGCATGTTATATGGAACATAGGTATCAGGTTGCTAGCCTATCGTCCAACAGATTCTATTGACCCCTAATCTATATAGATCCTACAGGTATAGGTATCGGTGTGTGTGTACATTTGTTATTATTATAATATTATATTATTTATACCTTGTAATTAGTACGTCATCGAAAAGTTACCTGTTAGGGTGACGTACATGTCAGAATTAAATAAATAAATGTACAGGTAAAAAGCCGTTATGTAACTTGTACATGTCATCACAGGTACCTCCGCCCTTTCGTAGCTAATTGCACTATCCCTTAATAGGCTTAATGCGAATCGCGGTGCATTAACTATGTGCAGATCTGCCTCCAGTGTTTGCTCTACAAATGTGCAATTGTGACTAGTGTTAGAAGGGATCAAATAGAACGCTAACTAGCTGACGTTCTTCTGTGTAATCAGTGGCGACTAGGTGTTATATTATACATATATACACATCACGCCTGATTCCCTGTAGAGAGGTAGGCAGAGATCACGGATCCCCATTTGTCCCGATCCTGACAGACTACTTTCGCTTCATTGACATTCATACACACTCGTTGTTAGAAGGGATCAAATAGAACGCTAACTCGCTGCCGTTCTTATCTGTAATAGGAAGCGACAAGGTGTTGTATTATATTGGGTGATGGGATGGAATTCTGTCGCAAGTACTCTATATGATTTCTATCACAATCTGAAGAGGTAAGGTTGTGTCTCTAAGGTCCTGTCTACCCTGAAAGGAATGAATATGTTTTTAGTTATTAATAGCAAAAAGGAACCTAAGAAAAAACAAAAATGTCTCTATCGATAAATAGCTATTACATATTAGTTCTATGCTAGTCTTGGACGTAAAAAGAATTAAAACTAGCTGCCCTTCTTCCTAATATGTCGTAGAAGGCGACTAAGGAACTAGGGGTAAATAGAATCTAATGACATATGGGCTAGCAACCTGTCACTAAAGTTCCATATGACATCACGACCCTAGTATTCGTGTGTGTGTGAGTGACCTAAGTGACCTAAGAGATATTATAGTGTCTCCGAGGTTATATTCACCACGAAAGGGATTACAGGGCGAGATTATATACATATGTAAATAATAATGAAGTAACTATATCTATAACTATTCTATTTTAAGATCACTTAGACCTAACTACTGCTGTAATCCATTTCTTGAGAACTGCGTGAGCGCTTAACAAGAAATCTATTCCTTATCTAAATAGATAATACGAACACTTAGTGCCGTGCTGGCTGAGGAGTTGCTAACCTATCGCCGAATAGACTACATATACTCCTATGCCCTTAGTCGCCTCTTACGACCTGCGGGGAAGAACGGCAGCTAGTAAGCATTCTTCTTACGTCTTATGCCGGCTGTACACACTCGCCGAGACACCCCGAGGGAGGGGGAGGACGAGTGTGTACATGGTGCTCTCGTCCGACCTCGCTTTCCCTCGTCTCGCCTCGGTCGGTCTCCAAAAGTTGTCGGTTTTTTGCGCCCGAGTCAAAGGGTCTCGTTGGCTCTCCGAGCGCGAGCGAGAGGGATCATGTACACACTCGTTAATTTTGTATTTTCTTTCCATTTACCTTAATCTGATCCTTCAATACTTGGTTTAGAGCAAGGCATACTTCAGGTACAATTCTTGAAATGATTGAACTAGAGACTTTGAACAGAAAATGTAGACTTTCAAAGCTATCTCCGCTAGCCAAAAATCTCAAAGTAATTGCTAGTCGAGTTTTAGCAGATATTGCTTCTCTTTTAAGTGTATCTATCTTAGTTATCATCATCATTTTTAAGTAATTGTAGTAGCTCACAGCATATAGACAAATCGCAGCAGCTAATTCCACGTCCATTTGTCTCGAAAGCTTCAGTACAACTAAAAGAACGAGTGTGTACAGATATGCACTCGGCGAGAGGTCGAGACGTCGAGACATTCGCCGAGAGGGTCTTAACGAGTGTGTACAGCCGGCATTAGATTTGCACGGGACCGTGCCGGGGAATGTAGGATGGTAGTCTTACGACATGTCTATAGATACTCTCTTTTTTAATACGACGGAGTAGTCAGAGGCGTGATCTCCAAAATTTCTATGGCATGTATAAGCCACTCAAAGCCCGCGATTCACTATATAGACGCCGTATACAGACACTGGCTATTACCTATCCTGAGGGATAGGCAGCTTTCCTCACGATGTTTTCCCTCACCGTTAGTGAATGTAAATATGGTACGTAAATGAAAAACACATTGTTATATTTCATTTATTCGTACCTGGACCGGAATTTGAACCTCTAATAAGACGCTAGAGGTCCTCCCAATTAGGTTACGGCCGCATTCAAAAACAGAGTCTATATGATTTATGATGATTACAGAATTTATTATCAATGAATTCATTTCCTGTCATTTTTGGAACTAATGTGATACGTATCTAAAAAATACATAGTACATATAAATGAGTATTAGTTAACAAGAAGCGTGTATCTTATCTCTTACCAAAGATTATTTACCCCGGCTAGATTATAGATATATTATGTCTGCATACATGTATGAATTCACGCCTTTACTTCCCAAAGAGACATGCAACATTCACGTCCTTTTATTCCTTTCGGATTGGTTAGACCTTTAGAATATTAAATCTTTTTGGCTACTGTACCATTTGTAGCAGGATTCATACAGACTTTAATGACAGGTTGCTAGCCCATCGCCCGATTTGTTCTTTTCTCTTCAGTTCTTTAATTAACTTTTACGACACGCTGAGAAGTAAGTCTGATAGTGATCATTCTAATTGCATTCTAGACTAGCACAGGACTATTATTATTAGAGAATAAGAAGCTTATATCTTATCAATAGATTATAGATAAATGGTAAACCTGGCTAGATTACAGATATACGATGTCTGATTATTATATAATTAGATGACATAAAGACGTTCTTGTGGTGATGGATTGGCAATGACGCCCGTGGCCATTATCGCCTAATCGTGTGATTGTACCTTTATCATTCATTGTTATTTGGCGAGGGAAAACCTGTGGTTTTGTTCCTACTATTGACTAATTGACGGGTAATATTCCGTTCTGCCATTTATACATAAGAAATACATAGATAAACGTGCAATAAATTCATTAATGACTGATAAATTGTGGGAATCGAAACTATTTCGAATTAGCCTCAACCTCTAAAACTATAATTTAATATGGCAAAAATACCAATTACAACATCAAGGCTATGAAATATTATTATTGCTAGGGTAACACAATGGCGAAAGACATGCATATTATTCATTGGTGAAGTGGAAGAGCGGTTCCTGATTGACGTATGACGAGCAAATAGAGAATATTCTGTAAAAGGGCGTAGAAAGTATACATTACCGCCAAATATGTATGAGGAGCTATATAGATGTCAATAAAGACATGATCGAAAAAATGTGATACGCGATGATAAAATGGCGTAAAATGCATAGATTTATACCTTCCCCATTCAACAATATACATAATAAAACTGCTTGCTGCATTGAATATTTATTCGATTATCACAAATACTTAGAAACACATCTCACCTTAAACTCCGATAATGGATAGGTTACTGGAGAACTTCAATATAGGAAATGAGACATTGGGATCCTAATTATTTAAACGTAGTAATTAGTATGAAAACGTTGTCCTTACACACCTTAGTCGCTTCTTACAATATCCGATACGAAACAGCAACATTTTCAACCCGGATGGAAGGCCAAAGTATATATAAGAATGAAATCATTGGCAAATTGGCCAAAAATGAAGAGATAAGGCAAATTGATGATAAGTTGCATTTTAAGGAATTACGATAAGTCATAAGGGATCGCTATCAGCGTTTCCATTCAGTTATCACTCGCGATTCAAAGTACCCGACTGTGCTCGCGCTTGCTACCAGGTTTACTTGTTAGAAGTGACTGCGAGAATTATGTATACTTAGTGCCTACATTGCTCACAGTCTTAGAGTTTAAAATGCACAAATACAAACATATTTATCGATAAGAAATATTGGTGTCAAGTTGCAATAAATACAATAAGCGTCTAGCCATAAGTAGCTAAGAGATACAAATACTTAGTGTTCTATTTTGGTACAAGACTAACAGGTTATAATAATTTTTAATTGCTAATTTTTCTGAAGTGTAAGGCATTACACGTAGTATCATAAAACTATAGGTAATAAAATAAAAAGTGCTAAATTTACAAACGCTATTATATGTTTTAAAACATGACATACGCTTCCCGACTTGTGTATGCACACTCCTTTTTCTTTTAATGATTTTTTGTTACCATGTTTAAATGATAAATTTAATGTGACTGCCTCAGTTATAATAAATAATAAAATGAATGACAAACAAATGGAGTATTTACGCACATTGTGAGCAATTGCGGGTAGTTATCTCGATGGCACCTGTCGATACTCTATCAATTTTGCAATCAGTCCATCGCCAACCTCCGCCTAACGTGACGGCTGCTGTTACTGTGGTTTATTCAGATCAATATATAAAGGATATAATTAATAATATACCGTAAGTTATTTTATTATTAGTATGAGATTATGGTCACTCTGAACGGTTTTAAAGGTGTCTATACAAAAGTGTTGAATTAAAAATAATTAGGAAGTATACTAACAAAAATGGGCTAGCAACCTGTCACCAATATTGATGTTTGATGTCAAGATTACCATAACCCTGTTTCTAATGATGTAAATGACGATGGAGATATTATTATTTCGTCTCCATGGTTCTGTTTTGTATATGAATAAATAATAATACCAATAATCATTTGAGACAATAAAATAACGTATAAAGTTAATATCTATACCTTAAACATAAATAGTATGTAAAGTCATAGTAATGAATGTATAATGAGTTGGGCCATATTATTATTATTTTAAATTTGTGTTATAATCTCCTACATTAACCAAACAGATTGTCATGAAAAAATTTCTGTAACTGTTGTGGTTCTGTTCAACTCTCCAGGGATAAAGGACATAGGATATGTACATATACATTCACGTACTTTTATCCCTTTCGGGGTGGACACGGATATAATTACTCTTAGGTCACTTTTTAGCATAAATATTGAAATTGTGATGTGCATAGCATTGGTAACTGGTTGCTAGCATATCGCCCAATAGATTCCATTTACCTCTAGTCCCTTAGTCGCCTCTTACGGCATACCGGAAACGGCAGCTAGATGGCATCATTTTTACGTCTCTGACTTTCACGGGACCATTTATATATGTGTATGAGACTATTTATTTTAAATGAGAGTAGATAAACTAAATCAATATGTGAGGTATTTATATTAATCTTATTTGTTTGTCTCGTGTTGATTTAAGATCAGAATTATTATTTTCATCTATGTCTGTCGCATGCGACTAAGGTGCTAATGGTAAATGCCATGTTTTAAGCGACGAGGTAGCAGCTTGTCGCGAATACTACATAAGAATCTCGATAGTAAGACCGCAGTTAAATTAGTACTACAATAATGGAAGTAATAATTAAATTAATTACTAAAACTACAGGTGAGCGATATGATAAAAACAATTATTATTATTTAGGACACTATTACAACATTTAACTAGCCCTTACCTACTAATCTGCATTATTAATGAGTCTTGTGTTAAAGGCAATAGCTTCCGTTCTGTCCGCCCTGAAAGCGATAGAAGACCTATATGTACCTTTTACTTTCAGATGACAGACATCAAGCTGTTCACGCGTGCAGAGGTGGCCCAGAACAACGGCAGGAACGGAGCCCCCGCCTGGATCATTCACAAGGACAACGTCTATGACGTCACCAACTACGTCAGAGAGGTAACATACATATAAAAAAAACATTCGCTTCACGACTTGTGTATACACACTCCCTTTTTTATTATGGAGGGGTAGTCAGAGGCTTGAGTGCCCATCTCCAAAATTTCGAAGGCATGTTAGGTATGGGTCACTCGAAGCCCGCGTGCTTGATAGACAGCACCCAACGTGATAGGTAGTGAACCGTATCGCCGTATATAGGCACTGGCTATTGCTTATCATACATATACATAATATGAATACACCTCAAGGGACTCTTTAACCCACTTTTAACCAGATAGGTAGTAAGACAAATGTGATAGATGTCGCGGTGTAAAGGAACTGCCTATTTCCTACATACATATCACGCCTGATTCCCTGTAGAGGGGTAGGCAGAGATCACGGATCCCCATTTATCCCGATCCTGACAGATCACTTTTGCTTCATTGACACCCATACACCTCCTCATAGACACTCGGTCTATGAGGAGGTCATATATATGACATATGACAGTCAGATAGACGCTATATTGAAAAAGAGTGACGTTAGAAGTACATATAACCTATTTCCTACTCCAAAGAATAAGCAATTTCTTTCATGATGATATCCTTTAACGTTGTACAAATGCGTGGATAATACACTAAAACATATTCGAATACTTGACTACCATTAAGGAAAAGTACTACCCTGACTTAGTCAAAAAATCGATTGTCGTAATAATTTACTTAAATATGAAACACCAACTCTACGTCCATTGACCGTTGCGGCGTCGGATTTTCGTTTATCCATATTCAATATTACATCATAGATTTCTGATATTCCAGCACCCAGGTGGCGATGTTCTCTTAGACGAGGCAGGCAAGGACGCCACCAGGAACTTCGAAGACGTCGGCCACTCCTCAGACGCCAGAAGCATCATGGCCAAGTACAAGATCGGGGAACTTGTCGAGGTAAGCTTCGACACCAAATATATACACTACTAATATTGTCCTAGCTCGCATAACGTAGGTTTGATCCTTTGGATAATATACGTGTATATATTACCCTGGTGCACATTTGAATTTAATAGTCTCTAAGAACCAGCCAGGGCATAGTTCTCCAAGCGGCGGCAAGCGTATAAAGCGGCTGTGATCATCGCCTTAGATTTTATCAGGCATATGCTAACCAATGTCGTCTTAATTTGTGTATCCATACATTCAACTACATACTTTAAGGTTTATGGCTATTTGTAACTTGTTTTCATGCTCTCTTGCTAGGATCATGAATGTGAGTGTGCATGTATGTACATATGTACGTGTACAAGATAGTAACTACTATTAGTTGAGTTTACGAAGGTATATGACAGGTGTAGTCACCGTATAAATACACTGTCTATTTCTACATTATATGTCAAGTTTCCTCTCGAAGTCTTCAGAGGATCAGTTTTCATTCAGGCATGACAGTTGTGGAGCTAATATTTTATTATAATTACAGGAAGAGCGAAAATACGACAAGAATGGAAAGAAGAAAGTGGTGGCTGTCAAAGAGACCGATGACACGTCGAGAAGCTGCCTCAACATCGTCACCTGCGGCTTATTAGGATAATTTGATTTAGTTTTACTTATGTGGAGTTTTACTAATAGGTTTTATGAAAAACAAGTCATATAGCTAACCAAAATCGATATACATTTCGAAGAAACTATGTACTAGTCAAGTACTGAACTCTTTTTATAATAAGTACCTACAATATAACATACAAGATTATAATAAAGCACAATTAATTTACATCTATGTAACATAGCTTTTATAAAGATAACACTTTCGTAACCAGTTTTCAAATGGGTTAATTTTCTCCCAGACGATATTTTATGTTCTAAGATGGTTGCAATCCAGTTTCAAACTGTCTGTCAGTTTTAGTATATGGCTACTAAAAGAAAGACTAGATGAATTGCTCTGTTTCCTAAACTCCTACAGTTAAATATAAATTAAAAAGCTTTAGAATCTAAGTTTTACATTAAACTAAATTGAACAAGATCTTAATTAAATAAAATCTATTTATTCTATACATCATTTTGCAATAATGTATGTGTTATGCTACGCATATCCCTTTTGATGACAATAATAAATAAAATAGTAACACTAAATATGGTTATTCTTGTACACTTAAAAATTTATGAAATATTGAATATGAAGAATTTTATAATTGAAATACAGTATTTAACACAAATAAATACAGGGTTATGCAACTTTTTTATACGTAAATGATTTTTTGAAGAGTTAAGATGCTTTTATTTAAATTTAATAATAATATTGTGTGTGTGATGTGGATGAATGACTGAAGGGTAGTATCTACTTATTGATGATGTTACGGTATCGTACATTTATTAAATTTAAATTGTATAATTTTGTACTTAATTTATTAACAACTAAACACATAAAAATATTTATTCAATCAAAAGGTTGATTTGTTTTATTTTAGTCTTGAATATTTTATACTATATACAGATCATTTTAATATTTTATTGTTATTAATTTTTGGATTTATGTTCCTAAGTTCTGTCAACATATTTGGGATTACTGATATACATAGCACGGAACTGTTAAACCTTTTGGGGTAGTCAGAGGCTTCAGTGACCAGCACACCATCATTACAGTCTTTGCAATGATGAATTGCCATTGAAATCCTAGCCTGCAATATCACCAGTAATGTGAATTTGCCTCTGTATGAAATCAAAGACAAATATATGGGATTATACATATTTAGGAAATAATAGCTACAATCTACACAATTAATAACAACACATATTAGTTTTCAGGACTTTATTATCATGTTACAATCATTGCACTCTTAATACAAGTAGGTCCTTCAATAAACTGCTGTCTTCAATTTTGTTTTCATACATTCTCTGGTCAATAGAGTAAGAAACTTTTGAGTTAGGATTTCACCTCCAACCCTTTTATCAAATTCAATATCTCAGCTACTAAAAACTTAACCGAGGTTCAACTTAAATCCTTGCAGAACGACCAAACGTAGAGTTATATACAAAGTCTATGAATAAATAGACAATTTGGATTCAGTAACACTTCAGAAACAACAATAACGGCTAAAAGTAACCTAAAATCGAAGATGTGGCTTATTCTTCATCATATGCTTGTCCAGGGTCTCCCAAAACCCTAGCAGAATAGCACGGTCCAAATGCCGTTTAGTCCGGCTCAAATTCAGGACTGTGACTGCCCATCTCGCTACATTTGCATCTAGTTTCATCTCATCAAACTTGAGATGGAAAGCGCAGATGTTGGAGAATATCTGCACTGGATTCCCATCCCACGGCCAACCTTTGAACTGCCAAGCAGGGCCTTGGACAAACACCGCCACCACTCTGTCCCATTCAGCTGGAGAAAGCCTCCCAGGGTTGTCCACCACTCTGTAAGGCACTGTGATGGTGTTGGACGCTGTGGTGACTATGGTCTCCCCTCCCGGCCCCTTCCTCCTTTGCAAGAGCACTTCGTTCTCTCTTGCAGTCCCTTCGGCTTTCTTCTGCTCAACGGTGACGTATTTGAGATCTTGCAACATGTCCTTAGCATTGTACATGGATATGAGAGATGTAGTTGCGGCTGGGATGATAATGATTGGGGTTCTTGATGGGCGTTTCCCAGATGGGAGTGACCTTGCTGCAGCCACAGGTAGTAGTTCTCTGCGTCCAGGTGTGTTGGGTGTAGCACTGGGCATCTGTGGGATGTTTTCATTCTGCACTTTGCGTGGCATGGACCGTGGATGGGTGGGCGTTTGAGGCCCTCTAGCGCTAGGGGGCACTGTTGGCCCTTCTGTCACAGACTTAAGTGTCATTCCGTGATATGTACCCATAGTGTCAATCTTGAACCCTTCTGTTTCTTCCTTCTGTCTGATGAACCTTTCCTGGTCGTATCTGTTGTACTGGGTCTGCTGATGCGGCAGGATTGTGGTTTGCGGCACCACCACTGGAGGTGGCCTTGGCACTCCTGGTCTGCCCTCTTCGCGGGCTTTGATGCTGCTCAACAGAGCAAGAATACTCTTTGCAAAAATCTTACCGTTACTCTGCAGAACAGTGGTTCTTGTTCTCCACTGGCGCTCTCTGCTTATAATGTCCTTGGTTAGGTCAACATCATAGTCTAAAATGGCTCTTAGGTCAGAGCCTGCAACTCCGAGGGTGTCAGACAAGTCATTACTCTTGATTGTTGTTCTCTTCTTAGCGAGACGTTTAGCTTTGATGGCAGCAATTTTCTCTACTGACATAGCCTCTGAGAGGGATTTAATGTTGTCAACAGTGACAGAGGCTTCTTTGGGAGCGTCCAAACGTGCTGCCAGCTGCTCACGCACTTTCTGGACCTGCGTATCCTCGATGCGAGGCTTTTTAGCGACGGAATCAACCCCATCATGATCGTGAGAGCGTTTTACCTGTGTCGGAATTTCCAAGGGAGCACTTTTGTCGATGGATGCACAGGTGGCTGTTTCTCCGTTCAGGTAAGCCAGTAACTCCTTTCTGTCGGGACGCCGCACTGCGGGAATGTTGGCGGCGGCAGCTTGCTTGACGTACACCGGGTGAGCAAGCTGAACATTTTTAAGCATGAACAACAGGCATTCCAATGTGTAATATTCCTTCTCGGTGCCATCCTTGGATGGACCCCACATAAGATAGTTGGTCTTGACATTCTTGGGCCAGGAAAATTCGCCAAATATAATCTGGTTATCCCTCTCAACGATTGCTTTTTTATTGACATTGTACTGACGTAGTAAACTCAAGGGATCAGCCATGATAGAAATTTACAGCACTACAACAGTAAGCAAGTTTTGGATACCACTTCACTTATAAGATTAATGATAAACCAAGGATATCACCAACACCACTCAACACTTAATTACATTTTTAGGAAATTGCAAGCATAACCACGAAGTGTAGTGTACAACACCAACCTTCAGTTCAACTCAATACGTTTATTATTATACAATATCCACGTACAAAAAAACTACTTAAGACACGCGCACACACGTAAAAGCTATTTTTTTATTAATTCAGACTTGGATTATTTACTGAACTCAAACCTTAAAATAAATCCTATCAATATGTGCCTTTGTGGTCATATGTATTTTATTTTTGATAATATCTTCTTATTTTTGAGCTTTAAAAGTAACATAAGAACTTAGAACAGTGGCATCTAATGTTTTGGCATTGAGCTATTAGAGTACCCGCCACATAAGGTGGCAGTTGGAGGCGTCGCCACAGTCGCGTAATCCAGTGTTGCCAGTAAACACGCCAAAACTAGCACTCATTGTGCCATACGGCTCGATACATTATATTGAGGTTTCATTTGTAACGATCTTTGGTTGCAGAGCTATAAACTCAAATAAAACAAATTAATATACCAAAGTCAAAATATTTTTATTCAAAATAGGCCCTATCATAAGCTCTCTTTGAAAGTTATTTTATGATCTAAGTACAAATTAAAAAAACTATATATTGACAAAAGGAATATATATGAGTGAAGTGGAAGGGCGGTTACGTAGGGGCCGGCCTAAAGCCTTTTGATGTCGTTCGTTAACAGTCTAATGAGCTGGACGTGTATTCGGTTGCTATCTAAGTTATTTGTAAATTACATTATCTTAATTTGCTATTGGTCAATTATCGAAAACTAAATTCTCGTTTCTTCTTGAGTGTTTCTTATGGATGACTCCTCCCAGTGGGCGGCGTGAGCAGGAAGGCAACTAAGTGGGTGTCTACGTTACTGCAAGTGAAGATCTCGCGAAATACGAAGAAAAAAAATTTTGAATTGGATTTTTGTGAGAGTCGAACCTGTGCCCCTTTACACGCGTCTCGGCGCTCTGCCCGCTCTGCTATTTGGACCGCGAGCTGCGAGGCGAAATAATCATACTGCTTTGCTTTGGCTTTGCTACGGCACTTTTTTACTGAGTGCTACGAACGGTTTGATAGTTATTGCTACGGCAAGATTGCACAATGGCTACGAACTGCTATGCTTGTAAGGGCCAAATTAAGTCTTTGGAATATATGGAGTGTACTGGATGCGGTGAGTTTTTTGATTTACCGTGCTTGGGCATTGACCGCACTGTGTTCGCCCAATTCACGGACACCTTCAAGAGGCAGTGGTCCTGTCCAGCTTGTACTGCTGCCCTGCCTAGGGGAGACAACTCGTCAACGCCCATACGACCGGGGCTTGGCTTTAACACCACATTTACAAGTTCATTTGTTAATGTTAACGCGGTTCGGGGCGGGGGTAAGTGTGCCGATTCATCTATTGATACCGCCTTGGGTGCGGGTTTGGATCTTGCTGCCCTGATGGCTGAAATACGTCTTTTTAGAGAGGAGTTCAGGGAGTTCAGGGAAGCCATCACTGGGAGACTCTCGACGCTGGATCAGGTGGTGAATAAGCAGTCCGATGAGATAGCGGAGCTGAGGACCACTGTGTGCCTGCTTCAGTCACAATTGCGCGTACAGGAGCAGGTCTTGGTTGGCAATGAACTGGAGCTGTCTGGGGTGCCGGAGCGCGCTGGCGAGAGCCTTACTCATATCGCCATTCAGGTGGCTCAGAAGATTGGCGTCAGCTTGACCGACCAGGATATTGACCGTGTGGTTCGTGTTGGTGCTCGGCGTCCTGCCACTGCAGTCCGGCGGCTCTGGGAGGGCTCCCCCAGCGCGTCCTATAGTGATCAAGGTGCTGCGTCGTGACAAGCGAGATGAAATGCTGAGACAGGCAAGAGTTAGGAGGTCTCTTACGTGTGAGGGAATAGTCTCCGATTGCTCATCTCGTGTTTTTTATTAATGAGAGACTTACAAAGGCGAATAGGCTGCTTTTTTGGGAAGCGCGAAATCGTGCAAAGATCCATAATTTTCGTTATTGTTGGGTTCGAAATGGTGCCATCTTTGTACGCAAGGAAGAAGGGATGCCTGCTGTTCAGATGCTCAAGCTCGAAGATCTTGAAAAGATTGGACCATGTTTGTCGGCTCCGGCTCACTCCCCTACAGCCTCATCGGGTTAATTCTTGTGCTCCGTCTGTGCGTTGTGATTGTGTGTGTTTTTTCTTGAGTGTATTCACTATATTTTTACAGGATATAAATAAATTCTGTTTTGCTTTTTTATACTTTACATGTATCACTGTTACATATCTATAAGTATTACTGTTATGTTTTTAATTTTTATATGTTTTCTTTGTATTTCAAGCCAATTACCCAATACTAATTCTGATAACTATTTAATGTACATTATGCAAGCTTTTCCAAAAGTAAATAGCTCGTTGGTGTGCCCTGTGTCTGTATCTGTAATATTAGTTGCCATTCTTTTTTGTGATAGGGTATATACTGTTTTAATTTACATCGCAGTTATTAATCTTTTTTTACTAATTTCGATAGATTAAATAATTTAGAAAGTTCAGTAGATGATATTTCAGTATCATCTTCCATATCTTGCTACCCCCGAGGACTGTAGAAAGATATTACCAATTTGTAATAATTCTTTGAAAATAATCTCTCAGAACATCCGTAGCATGTCAGCCAACATGGATGGTTTTACAGCTTTGCTACATAGACTCCAAATGGATTTTGACATCATTGCTTTGTCTGAATGTTGGCTATCTTGTAACCCCTACATTCCGCAACTAAATGGTTATGTGCAGCATTCTTCGTCTTCCCCTGCCAATAAGAGTGATGGTGTTACCCTTTATATAAAGGATTCAATCGGACAAGTTAAAGTAGAGGAACCGAGATTGGAGGAGGCTAGTTGTTTATTGGCAACGCTTGGTGAGGATGTGGCGGTTCTAGCTGTCTATCGCCCGTGGTGTTTTACTAATCCTTACACTTTTATTAGCTCCTTAGATTGTGTTCTGCAGACTCTTTCAAGGTTTTCAACTGTTGTTCTTCTGGGTGATATTAATATTGATATTCTACAATGCAATAATTCCATTTCAACTGACGAATACCTAAATGTTACTGCTAGTCATGGCCTGCTGCCAGCGCATACTCTGCCAACACATGGTTCTACGTGCCTCGATCACGTTTTACTAAAAACTCCGTTATCTGCGGTGACGCTAGTTGTTTGGGCGTCTGTAACTGATCATGACACTATTGTACTTAACGTCAAACAAAGAAAATCTCGCCCCGTGCAAAAATTCCTGAAGAAACTGGACGATGAATCTGTTGCAATTGCCCTGAATGATATAGATTTGTCTCCAATTTATTCGTCCACGGATCCTGAAGCTAGCACTTCTTATCTGATTGATTCGGTTCGGACAGTATTACAAAATTGCACGAAGGTTACTCTGCTCCCCCACGGCCTGCGTCCTATTAAGCCGTGGATCACCCCGGGACTTTTGAGATGTATTCGCCATAGGGATAAACCTTCATAAAAAGTTGAATAGGGACAAGCATAACGAGACCTTGGGTTTAGTTTTTCGAAGATATCGGAATTTCTGTAACAATCTCATTCGTAAGGTTAAGTGTGTTTATGAGAGGACACAAATTGAAAGTGCTGGAAAAGACACCAAGAAGTTGTGGGAGGCTATTAAGGAGATTGGTTTTATGTCGCAGGCTAAGCGTTCTGCTGGGGATCTGCTTACTCATGACTGCTCCTATTCCGACTCAGTTAATGCAGTTAATGAGTATTTCGTGTCTATCGGTCATGAGATAGCTGATAATTTACTCAAGAGTGATGGACTCACCGCACAACCTTGTTCTTCTACATATCCACCTGAAGTTCCTTCTCTATCGTCGTTTGTTCTTCTTGAGACTGATCAGTCTGAGATTGCAACTGTTATAGGCTCCTTAAAGAGTTTGTCCGCCGTGGGATGGGATGGGATCTCAGCTGCTACCCTAAAGGCAAACAAAGATTTTTTTTGTCCTCCTCTGACCCACCTGTTTAATCAATGCTTGAACACTGGTGTTTTTCCGTCATGCCTAAAAAGAGCACTCGTTCATTCCTATTTTTAAGACTGGAGATCGTGGCTGTGTCTCTAATTACCGTCCTATCTCAGTCCTGCCTGCTCTATCAAAAGTTTTAGAAAAAATAATTTATCGTCGCTTAAATAAGTACTTGGTTGATAAGAAGCTACTGTCTGTGAATCAGTTCGGTTTTCGGACTGGGTTGTCGACCTCTGACGCTGTTCATGTGTTCACGGACCGTGTGGCTACTGAGTTGGATGGTGGAAGGCGATGTTTAGCTATATTCCTAGATCTTGAGAAGGCATTCGACACGACTTCCATACCTGTATTGGTCCATAAGCTTGAATTGTTAGGTATTCGGAACACTCAATTGGGTCTCTTTCGTAGCTACCTAAAGGGTCGCACTCAGTCTGTCGTAATCGAAAACGTAATAAGTTCAGAGCTTCCTGTAACAATGGGTGTCCCGCAGGGAAGTATACTCGGCCCCTTACTGTTCCTCATATTCATTAATGATCTTTGTAATCTTAATCTACCAAATGCCCAAATTACATCTTATGCAGACGACACTGTCATTTCTTTCTCTGGCAACTCTTGGGATAATGTATTCGAGATGGCTCAGGTTGGTTTCAATGAGATCTTGTCCTGGCTTAGGCTCAATGCATTGTCCCTAAATTCTGGTAAGACAAATATTATGACCTTTTCGCTTACTGAGAGAAGTCAGCCGTCCTCAATTTTCACCGTGGGCATCAACTGCTCCCATACTGGTTTTCCCAAAACCTGCTCCTGTTGTTTGCTTAGGCGAACCACATCGAGTAAATACCTAGGGATACTTATTGATAATAGACTAAATTTTTCAGCTCATATCAATATCCTCGTTGGTCGTATAAGAAAACTTATTTTTGTATTTAAAAAACTGCGGCGTGTTGCTGATCCTAAACTTGTGAAAATGGTTTATCTTGCTTTATGTCAATCGCTGCTCACATATTGCATCACTAGTTGGGGTGGGGCCTCAAAGTCTCACTTGCTGTTTCTTGAAAGATCACAAAGGGCTGTTCTGAAGGTTAGCACCTTCAAGCCGAGACTCTTTCCAACTTTCGAACTGTATAAATGCTGTGATGTCCTTACTGTTCGACAGCTCTTCATAAGGTCTATACTCCTCAAGCAGCATGTGGCCGTCGATAAACCGAGTTTCTTCACTCGAAGGAAGCATACCATGGTTGCCTCTCGAACATTCAAGACAAAATTTAGCAATCGGTTTTTTTGTTTTTTGGGACCCTTCTTATATAATAGTTTTTGTCGCCTCCGTGGCAAAACTTTAATCATGAATAAATTAAATTCACATGACTTCAAGTTGCTAGTCGAGGAATGGCTAAGTGGCTTGAACTATGACGAGACTGAGGCACTTCTGAGGCCCCCTGAATGATCTCCAGTTTATTTCGGTGCAGGCGTTTATTCATGCTAACTTTGTATATATTTTATTTACTCTGTGGTAGGCTATTTAAATGTTTTGGATATACCTACGCGAATAGTGTATGTACTCTAAGATTATGTTGTTTATAGTTTTAAGCATCAAAATAGGCAATTAAGGGATATGAAGACAGAAAATGAAAGACTGAAAATTGTTACGTAATGTTATTTCTGTAGTTAATGATTTTGTTTTATATTCAAATAAGCTCAAGACTGATTTCATTGTTTAACACTGTACTTGTAATTGATGCCTATAGCTCAGGTTCACCTATTATAGGCATCAATGTCCATGTGTGCTAATGTTAATAGTACCTCGATCAGTGCTTTATAAGTTAATATTGAACTTTGTTTAACTTTGTAGCCTATTAACATTGATGTATTTGGTTTTTGTGTTTTTAATAAATTATTATTATTATTATTATTAATAGGACATATATGTAACAGTCAGATAGACACTATATTGAAAAAAGGTGACGTTAGGAGTACCTATAACCGCCGAGAGTGTATTAGAGAATGTATGAATGTCAATGAAGCGAAAGTGGTCTGTCAGGATCGGGACAAATGGGAATCCGTGATCTCTGCCTACCCCTCTACAGGGAATCAGGCGTGATGTGTATGTATGTATGTAAAAAAACTATTTCAAACATGGCACTGAGCATTGTCTTTACATATTTTTACCGAGGTTAGTTCACCAACCATTTCGGCTGCTCAAGATGCCACGTCATGAAGACCACGACCGCTCTGATAAGAGCGTAACGATTGAGAAGAAGAAGTTCAGCGGAGACCCTTGGAGAAGAACTAACAAGAAACTCCAGAAATCAATTTATTATAATCACCCTTAACAAACATAAAAATTACAAAGAGTGGGCAAAAAACACAACGCTGGTAATACTAAATTTACCTTTCATACAAAATAACACGCAATGGCGGAAACGTCAAATTTAGTTCCAAGTTTGGCTACTGCCACCTTATGTGGCGGGTACTCTACTTAACGGTTTCCATACAATATAAGCGCCAACAAATCAACTAATGACGGGATTTTTAGATTTGGTTTTAATTTAAAAATTAGTTTAAAATTAGAAAAGTACAAAAAGGAACAAATAATGAATTTCTACAACTGATTTAAATGATGTCCGTTTTGTCAAGTCAATATTTACCTTTATGCAACAAATTGTAATTTCTCAAGTTTTTAGTTCTGTTTACACATTCAGGCTTCATAGAGGCTACGGGATAAACTGAGAGGCCAGTGAAATTTTCTTAGCCTCATCATCTTATTTTCTCAAGCAAGCTTTAAAAGAAAATATATTCCTAAATTTAAAATAATATCGTTTTTACAACGGCCGAGGGCTTGTTGGTCAACTGCTTTTATCAAAACACCGACCTCAAACTGAAGCTACGCGACGTAGTCAATAACTGGTGACTATGTGCTGTTTTGGTAATGAAAAACTTTTAGACGATAATCAGTATTTGAAAACAGCAATAGAGTCTTTACCCGTCTTTTCGACTGACTATGTGGTGAATGAAACCTCTAACTACCTCATAGGACTAACGTCTTTGAAATGCATTCGATTACATCCTACCGCAACATTTATGTCATTTAGCTAAATACGTTTGTAGCTTTATAGTTACTTAATGGACGACGAAATTGTACCCATGTATGCGGTTCATTGCCCACCGAAGAAATATTTTTTTCAACCATAACATACCGACCAGGGTTATATAACACTTATGAGTTTTTATCCTATGGGAGTGGACAATATTAGAATTACTTATTTTACCTTTAATTACACGGACACATCAAAATCATTTGTTAGATATCGGCTAACCAAGTCATAAATGGGGTTTCGTGTCTATTGCGAAGAATAAGCACCTTGTTAGAAATAAGGTGTTTCGTAATAATTACGAATATCTGGAAATTGTTCATTTTCGCAACGTGATTGCAAAACCACAGCACAGATATAAGAATACTATACTAGTCACCACTGATATTTATATTGCCATGTTATCACTACTACGATACATACTGAGGAAACCCGCTCTTATTTAGAGCAGTGATTTGTAACACCATCAATCAAATCATTTACCATATACAAATACGCTTTACGACATTTATACTGTTCTGGGTGGTCAAAGGTTCGAGTGTTAAGATATGAAAGAGACTGCAAGTACGAAACTTGAGCCTGACTTAATATTCTTCGCCATAAGAGGCGAATAAGGGAAGAAAGTTATAGCATCTCTTCAATACACAGTTATTAAATCCTTTGTTTAGTAATCAAAAAGATTAAGGCTTTGGTTATTTTGAAAGTGATGTATGTGTATATTCATGGGTCCATGGTGTGTGTAATGTCTTAAAATTAATATAAAAAATGCACATATTTTATCCAAAAACTTTTATTCAAGCAAATGAAAATAATATGAACAAAACTGTAACATTAGAATTACCTACTTAATGATATTTACATTTCATAGCTGGCTCACTTACAATAATAACTCTACATTAGCTTATCCTAGTTGCTTCAGAGCATCAAGATTGGTGCCTCTCAGACCGCGCCCTGCCCACCCTGCCTCAGTCCAACTCATAATCACTATGATATCTCCATTATGTATATATAATATGATTTAAATTAAATATAAATAAATGTCAAGGTTCAAGTGCCAGATCCTTCTACCGTATGTACACTTAGGGAGTGAGAACATCACCGTAACAATAAATTATAAAGCTCTCCAACAGATAGAAGGTGATCCAACATCGTTAGGAGCTTAAGACTGCGGCTGGTTCTGCGATTTCGTTATAACAATGGTTTGCTTGTTCCCCGCTGGAGATTTGCCTAGTTGCAGCATGTTGGAAGGCAGGGTGATGATCTTGTTGCCTCCGACTGTGTTGGCAGAGACCAGCTTCACTATGGTGGCACCGGGAGCCAGAGACTGGGCTCCTGTGGCTACAGTGGCACCTGCAGCTGTGCTCTTCTGCACCATTGCTACCTTGGGCATGGTGGCCACTGTCATTCCTGTGGAAGTCTTCACTAGTGTCACATATTGGGGTGTGGTACCGGCCTGGGTGCCAGCAGCTCCAGCCTTCTTGATGATGACTGGGATCCCTGCATTGGTGCCTTGTCGCACCACTCCACCAGTAGATACTGTAGGTGAGGATACTGCACTACTCGTTGCTGCAGCTGTTCCGTCTCCTTTGGCGGGTGTGGTCACTATCTTGTATACTGGTCCCTTCTGTGCTCCGCTTGCTGCCAGTTGGATTGCTCCGCCAGAGCTGATGACAGGAAGGCCTCCAGCTCCTATCTTGACTGGTACACCAGTGGCCACTTTGCCCTGGATTCCAACGCTTCCTGGGGATTGCTTGACAAGAACGTTGCCACCTGCTAGTTTAACGTTTCCTGCACTTAGTTTGAGAGGTGTACCAACTTTCTGCATGCTGTTGGCCACTTTGCCTTGGATGTTGGCTCCAATCTTGAGAGGCACAGGACTACCTGCTGCTAGTTTGACTGGTACGGCATTGCCTGCTAACTTCACTGTGGGTGAGGCAGTGCTTGATGGTGCTTTTACTTGCACAAACCTGGGAGTGCCACTGCCTCCAAGTACTATTTGAGCCCCGGTCTGTGCAGGAGAGCCTCTCACTCCACTGACTATGCGTGTAACTCCTTGTGGGGTCACAGCGGCCACCTTCAGCGGCTGGCCAGCAGGAGATTTTACCTTCTGTGGAGTTGTCTTGGTAATTGGTGTGCCTGGGGTCTTCACAACTTGGCCGCCGCTGACTTTGATGGAACCTGGCACGATCTTCTGTGGAGTTGTGGAAGGAGATACAACTGGAGCTACAGCCACAGGTGTGGCGATAGGGGAGGCTGCCGTGGGAGATGTGGGCTCAGCTTTGGCTATGGCAGGCTCAGGGGCAGCCACTGGAACCTTGGCAGGTGCGACCTTGCCGCATTTCTGAAGCTGTAACAGATAAGTGGTTACTGTATTCATGGCAGGCCAACACAGCTCAAGTGACGTGGTTCCCGCGCGAACTAAGGCGACGCGGTTGGCTTGCGGTGGCACTCCTACTTCTAGATACCACAGATCCTTGCAGCAGATCTGGTTATTCCAAGTCTTGCGGTATCCATCGCGGCCTGACCAGATGTAAAGCCGCGTCTGAATGGCGACGGCGCTGTGTCCGGCCCTCGCACGTGGGACGCATTCGTCGAACTTCTCCAATGCAACGTCGTCCCAGGTCATGGTAGTGAGATCCAGGGAGGCCAAGGTGTTGGTGCATTTCCATTCTTTCTCGTGTGTAGCGAGTTTCGACTCGTCGGGCACCAGAGGGACCCATCCGCCGTACACGTACATGTGGTGGCCCACTACGGTGGCCGTGTGCAGAGATCGAGGAAGCGGCGGCGGGCCTCCGACTTCAGGGCGCGACCACGACATCGTGTCTACGTCCAGCACCCATAAGTCTCCTAATCTGGAACCGCTCATTCCACCGTAAATGATCAGCGACGATTTCCCGCTGGCTTTGTCCGTGTAAGCGACGCCGCTGTGAGACTCCCGGGGTGGCGGCGATTGGCCGTAGGTAAGCGGAATGTCCCATACCGTCATGGACGAGTTAGGGTAGAGCTCAAGGGTGTATAGATCATTCAGATAGCGCGGAATGTTATTCTTGGGGTCTTCGCTCTCGTTCGCGAGCCCGCCGAATAAGTAGACCTTACCATTCAGAAGGGTGAAGCTATGACCGAGTCGGGGGCACGGCGGCAGGCCTTGTTTTGGCGGCAATGGTTTCAGTTTCTTCCATTCCCATCTGGATGCTTGAAGTTCATAGAGATCGTTCGAATACTTTCCGTACTCCACCATCCCGCCAAATACAAGGAGTCTCGTACCGTCCACCACGAAGCCGTAAGCGGCGCATCCTGGCGGGACTTCGCCTTTTGTGACTGGAACGAACCATTGATTTGTGGTTGTGTTGAAGACATGGAGCTCGTGGACTATACCTTCGTTTCCTCCACCGAACACTATCATCAGATCCTTGATTGCCACGGCGCGATGCCCATGTCTGGGACGTGGCTGGGGCCCAGTGGGATTGTACACTTTCTGCCACTTAAGTACTGTATTTTCCTTCATTTTCATCACACATTTGTTGTTATTGATAGAAACAAACCAAAAGTTTCGCTCGAGAGCGTATCTAAAACATAGACAAGAAACGTCGTAAATAAGCCTCGAAGAAAATATTCAGGTTAGTCGAAGCTTCTTAGAGCGTTTTGTAATGCTGTCTCACTCACTCTAGTTGCAAAATGCAATATGACTAACAAATTCACCCTATGTAGCTTCTAGTGTACAACAAAAATGGCGTTAGTAGCAGTTTCGCCAACATAAAATGAATCGGCGTCCAACGTCAAATTCTGTGTCTATGACTTTTTATTTTTTTTAAACATAGGCCTTGGACTAAATGTCATGCCGCCTTGATTAGAAATAAATTAAAATGTCATTCAAAATACCTTGTACCTTTAAAATTTTCATTGAAATATTGAAGTTTATCGGATCGCTATTATTATAAATCATTAAATATGAGTAATTTGTTCGAAATAGTGATTACATTTACCTCAGAGTAATTTCTGTGTAAACAGGAACGTAAGTAATTTTGTCTCTTCTGTTGGTAATGTCATTGATTACATCTTGTCTATGGTTGGACAAAGGCGTGTCTTGCTGCTCTTTTTATCGCACACTCCGTTCATGGAGTAGATAGAGAAAGAAATAATTTTGTGTCAGAATCAATTTAGGCATGCGTTCATCTTATTAAAATGTTACTTTTACCATAAATTATAAATATTATAGTTTTGTGATTATTTATCGTAATTATACGTTAAATAAAAAAGAAATCAATGTAGAAATAACCAACTTGTATATAAATTACTTGTAACGCTGTATTAAATTTTATTCAAACCACGTTTTAAGATGAAAACATACTTTTGAACAGCACCTAACCCACGCAAGCGCAGTTGTTACACATATGAATATCCAATGAGGAATCTGCCCGGCATTTTTTTCAACCAATCATATTCATTGTAGTTAAGGCTTGCTCCCATTGGATAATTCATAAAACGAGGCAAAATTTAAAACTAACCTCTATTAGAAAGATAATACTTTGAACTTGAATTAAGTACAAGTTGCTTTTTATATGCAGTTATTTATTTTTTGTATATAGGCGTATATAGGCTGTATCACAGTGGGTAAGAACTCGGACATGGTAGGCTACACAAAGCTTAAGGTGCGCCGGGATCTGTCCCTGGTCGTGTACCAGTTCAAGCTGCTGCGGGGACAGGTGCAGGACCCTGGGATCCTGGCGCGGCTCCAGCTGCATGTGCCCACCGACTACTTTCGTCGCAGGGCGGGGAGGCTGTTGGTGGAGCCCCGGTGCTCGACGCAGCTGCTTCGTTGCCCCCCACCTGCGGGGGCGTGCGGCTGCTCAATTCAATGGCGGAGGATATCGATATCTTCTGCTGTCCGCTGACTGAATTTAAAAAGGAGGCCCTTCGCCATATTTGCTCTTTCAGTCATAACTAGTATGTCATGCCTACATTAATTCATTCAAGTTAATTCAATTATATTTATTTTTAATAGTTTAACATTCTATTTATTATGAATCAATTATTATTTTATTAAGTACTTTAATCATTTAATTTTTTTATTATGTTTTTTATTTTTCTTATTATAATTTATTGTTATGTTTTTATTATTTTAGATTATTGTTAATGATTATTATAATTTTCGGCTGATATTTGTAAATATTATATTATTTGATATTATATTGGGGTAACCTGTAAGAATATTAAATGCAATGTATGATATACATAAAAAAAATCTACAATTCAATTACAAGTTATCACTAATTATAATTATACAAAATAGGTGAACATCCAGCAACTCCACAGAATATTAACAAATTGATAAAAATACAAAACCTAAATAATTTTAAAAGGAATATGTTTATGTATATAGTAAATACCCTTCTTAAGATAATTATACTAATACTGACGGAATAAAGGTGTCATAAGAATAGCTATAATTGGCTATAAATATAGAGATTTACTCGTTTGTTTGTTTGCCAGGAAAAATTGAGATATATGAGCTCTGCTTACCTTCTGTATGACAGCAGGTATGACATCTATTTATGTACATACGCTTCAAAACTTATGTTTACACACTTTTTTATTGTGGCTAGGTAGTCAGAGGCTTGAGTGCCCATCACCGAAATTTCTAAGGCATGTTAAGTATGGGTCACTCGAAGCCCGCGTTTCACTAGATAGACAGCACCCAACGCGACATTTACTATTTATGTAAATTCATGTTATCGGATCTACTACGCTTTTGCTTTTAATCAATAAAAATATAATGAATCTAGGTTTTTGAAAATACACTCTATTAGAGTAAAAAGACCCTTTTTTCGGTCTCTTTTGAAATAGATAGACTAGATTTGTAAAGAACGTAAGAAGCTACCATACATAAATAGTAGAAACAGGTTACTAGTCCACCATTCAACGCTTCTTGTACTATCGTTGACTACACATATATACTTTCCCCTCACGACCGCCATCCGCTGAAGGGTGGTCGAGTGTGTCGATTTCCGATACTGCTGAGTAAGTGGAGTGAAATTGAATAAGGCGTTACTTGGCGGAAATCCATGACTAGGGAAAGATGACCTCCATTCTATTTAATTCTGTAGAAGTCTTGTTGCAACTAAACTTGGGACTGTCTCGTAAGGGTTTTAGTATTTTGATGAATATGTATCTAATTAAAATAATCCTAAGATCATGAAAAAGTAGTCAAAGAATTCGGAACCAAAAGTTCTGCGTTCAATCTTCGCTATTTGCATTGTTTCAAATAGTTTTCATCGAAACTTTCAATGTAAAATAATTGAATAATAAAATTACATTTACGAAACGCGTCGAATATTACGGTGAGGGAAAACATCGTGCCAGTTCTCACCACCAGTTCTCCGAACAGTTAATAGTACTTGTAAATGGCGACATAGCTTACCACCTGTCACATTGAGTACTGACTATCTGTTCAACACGTTGGTTTGAGGTGGCCATAGAATGACTACCTCCGCAATTGCGGATAAGGAAACCTGAACCTCTGACTATCCCGCAAGGGTTAATGATCGAGAACACGTTTGTCTTTTTAATTGAAACACAATCCTAGCATGAGGATAAACAATGTGAAAATACTAGTATATTCTACTGCGCCACAAATTAGTATTCAGCCGCAATCAAATTGGCAACTAGCTTTATTTTGTTGAACTTCCAACGAACTCCTAGAGATAATAATCATACCACGCATATCATATAGTACCTCGAACATACCAAAGCGATGTTTATTTACGACATTTAAATGTCGCCTCTCGTCTATCAGTCTATTTCGAGGATGCCTTCTTGGGCTTATCTGGCTGGCCAAACCTCTAGTGCCTACCAGTTATGCTAATTGACAGCATTAGACAACGGAGGAAGGCCGTTAAGGTGAGGGTTCGAAAATGACTGCCAATAAATGGATGTAAATCTGTAAAATATTTGTTGTAGTAATCAAAATATAATACATATATGAGTACATATGATGCAATGATGACAGGTTGCTGGCATTTTCATCAATAGTATCAGGAAAAACGGCAGCTACTATTGTATTTACGACCCAGAATAGCACATGTAAATAAAATAACAGTAAATCCTTTGAATATTAATAGTACAGTTTTTAGTGTAAGTAGATAATATCTTCAACAAAGACAATAACAAAATATTATCGCTGTCGTGAAAATAGTATTCATTATTTGGAATCTGTACATGATGTAACCGACTATTATTCTCGCCATATCGTAAGAGGAAACTAAAAGGTACACATATATATTTAGTAACTAGTGCATTTGACACTTTTAAGATGTTACTAATTGGTGAAATAATTTTCTTGGCTTTCATACCCTTTCGCATATTATTATGTAGGCTACGCTATGCGTGCGATGGGGCTGGAAGTAAGACTACGTCATAATTTATTATTAACATACGGCAATACGTCGCGCTTGTTTCCATTTTTGGTTAGGAAGATAGAGATTACAAATTCTCATTATAGGACTTTTTGTACTACTTTCGTATTACTAACGACGATACCTCCCTTGTTATTTTTGATGTCATTTTCATTCTCTCTGTTCATTCAACCAATTAGCAATCAAGTTTGGCTATTTCTTAGCGTTTATGTTTACAGAAATAGTTATATCTATCGTGACGTCATACACATCCTTGTTTTTGATCTATGGATAGAAGTTTTATGTGTTTATGATATGAATTAAAAATAATGAATTAATTTTCATGCTAAAGGTGTTCCTAGTTTGACATGTCTGTGTGATTAAGACGAATAAAGCGAAGCCATTATATTGTGTTTCGTTCTACGCCGGTTGGGATTGGAACAGAATGTAATTAGCTGTCTTTCTTAATGCCTAAGTTAAATAGTCGATATAATTGGTGGTGGTATGAAACTATAACGTTACGCTAAAGATAGTCTTCGGGTTCGATTTATTGCCAACCACGTGAATCCAAAGTTATACATAATGTTCAATGTTCCGAAGAATAGATAGATTTCTCAACGTCATATGTGTTGTTACATAATATGTAACATTTATGTATCTATCTTTATAATATACATATGTATGTGTCTAATTACCCTAGCTTTAAATTGAACCAAGTCCAAACCTATATGTACATATTTTATTTAGGTTTGGTTCAATCAATGTAAATTTCTCCTACAATTTAATTACATCCTCTCTTCAATGTTGTATTAATCCTTCTGGAATCCAATTTATATGCTAAAAGAACGTACGTGATCTTCACTATGTAAATACGAACAAGAGCATGCACGAGAAGGTTAATTGATGTGAGGAGAGAGAGATTTGACAGAATCGTTCAAGGCGGTGATTGAAATAGTCTGCCTATCCCATTAGGGACGTAGAAGCGTGAATTAATATATGTATGTATCTATACAGATATAAGGTACGGGCGTGAAGATATTTATGTACTTAAGAGCAATAGTCTCTGATTTAATAATATGCTAAAAGTGAGTAGATATATATTTATTTGGCTGCCCATTGACACAAAAATATAAACTATCTGATACAGTATAAGATAATGAGTGAATTGTATGACTCAAATTAGATTAGGCGTACGTATGTATGTATGAGTATTTGATGTAAAAAATATTTTAATCACACTGTATTCTCAATTAAAAGTTACTACGTTTTACAAGGAAAGCCATTAATTTTGTGATTATGAGTGTGGTTATGATATTTATGATTTTTTTAATGATCTGTTCTTGTCTGAGATGTAAATAGAATTCCAACAAGCTAATATACTAGTCATAGAAGTAGATATGGGGTAGATTAAATTTATTGAGCGATGTACTGAGAACCTAATACGAATAATTCAACCCTGACATACGAGTATAATGTTTCATCCACTCGGATAGAAGAAAATCATGTGTTTGTTCGTTATTTTGCAAGATTGTCGGAAATCATCTTATGCCTTAGTTATCTTTTACAAAGTACTGAAAAAAAGGCAGTTGCATAAATTCTATTAAACTAGTTCTTCAATCTATTTTGTCAACGCGACGAGTCAATATGATAAATAGTTTTTACAAACTTTTTTTTGGTAATAGTTTTACAAAATGCTTATATAATATACATAAGTGTATAAATATATCTTTAATAATAAATTATTTCTTCTCTAAAAATAATCTAATATGTAATGTCTCCTTACAGTTTAAAAGAATTGTATGATGTTACTAGTTTTAAGTAGGTAACAATATGTGATTTATACCCTAAGATACATTGTGAGAGTTCTATACCAAAACTTTTACATCCTAAGTACCACACCTATGCAATAAACTACTGCACAAACTAAAAAAATCATAATTCAGAATTGTTTCCTTGTGTTCTGTTTAAATTCAACCACCAAGCCACCATGTAACTGCTTAGGAAGGGATCCCATTGAAACATTCCAAATCAAAATCAGTCGGCGTTGAATCGCCGAGTCGAGTGGTCGTCATGCGAATGATTTGGCTCTTGATTGCAAAGGTCGGTAGTAGTTAGACGCGAAATAAGTGCGTGAATCGAGTTTTAAGTAATAAATTAAGATAGTGTAATTAATTAATATAGTGTGATTAAGTAAGTGGTGTTTTGTAATTTGTATTTGGAAGTGATTTTCAATTTAAATACATTTGTGCGCGTTAAAATAATGGATTATATACGGAAATAAATTAAATTAATAATTTAACAAGACTGTTATATAGAAAAAGTTTATAAAAACAGTAGATACTATAAAATTGATTTTTATTATGACCAACGACGTTAACGCATAAAATTAACTTTTCATTATTATACACGAACTTTTATCACCGAAAAGAAATTAACCCAAATCGCGTTTGACCCATCGATAACGAAGAATATCACATTCGGATCACTTTTACAAACAGATATGACGTTATCGTGTTTTAAACCGTAACATTTAACACAATCTTCAACGCCCCTTTTAAATTTCTCCATTATTTTCCAACAATGCGGAGTTAATATTGCCACTGACTATTCCTTTGACCATGGAGGAAGAAGAAAGCTTCTGGGCCAACGAGACAGCCGAGGAGCTGGTTTCCCGGTGCTCGGCCATTGGATGGATTGGCGCCGACTGCTCGGAGAGTGCTCTTCTTCGCGTGGCAATGGGCGGGAGGCGGGTTCGAGCCTCGGTGCTGATGCCGAGCACTCTGGCATTGGCGCTGGTCTTCCTGACTGGCCTCGTGGGCAATGCGGCCGTGTGCCTGGCCGTGGCTAAGCAGAGGCGACTGAGGACGCCCACCAACCGGTATCTGGTGTCCCTCGCCATCTCTGATATGCTGCTGCTGCTTTTTGGTAAGTTTTATGGGGCATTGTGTAGAGTTATTTAAATATGTATTACTAGCGACCCGCTCCGGCTTCGCTCGGGTATAAAATATATAGCCTACTCCACTATTTAATGGATGTTATTATACATATAAACCTCCCTCTTGAATCACTCTATCTATTAAAAAATAACGCATCAAAATCCGTTGCGTAGTTTCAAAGATTTAAGCATACAAAGGGACATAGGGACAGAGAAAGCGACTTTGTTTTATACTATGTAGTTATGTATACATAATATGTATAATATATCACGTAGGTATATTATTTTTGAAGCGCCAAATACCTGAAAGAAGTATCTCCTTAGTCAGTTTTGACTTAATTTATGTTTTACATATTAATCTGTTTTACACCTACGTTCTCTTAAATCGTTAGAGTAAATAAATCATTGACCATACAAGTATATCTCCTAACTTTAAACTTTGGATAGGTTTTCTATGATATTATAGTTTGTAATATACCTATACACCTACCTATATCATTATCAGTCATACATTTGTTTAGTCTGGTAATAATTATATGGTTTAGTCAGATATTACGGTTAAGATGATTGACAATTACATCCCTCTTTAATCACTCAAAATCCACATTTTGGCAGAGAGTGAATGCCCACCGTGACAGATAGTAGCTCATTGTGTCGTGTACAGACATTAACTATCCTCTATTTTTAAAAACAGGCGGGTTTTACTATTATGTTCTAGTCTCAAAGTAGAACAGTGAAATTAATATATTTCCTAGACTATGTATTACTATTTTAAATTAAATTAAACCTGATATATACAATTATGTATCGATAATAAATTGTATTGATGATTTTATCAAGGATTAATCCTTGGGGATTAGCAAGGGTTTAAGTATCCATCTTCGCATTTGTGAAGTTAATTAAATACTACTTACATATTTTTCATGATTAATAACTAACGGGACTTATCGCGTTGAGTTGAGTCTGCCCGTGACCATGGCTGCTGCAACGTAGCCGAAACGTCGGGTTAATAAAGGTAACTTTATTATATAAAAACTTACGCGATAAGTCACGTTAGTTATTAATCATGAGTATAAATCGCGAATCTCTTAAAACTATACTTATTTTGACTGGTAATAAGCCGTAATTAACAAGCTCTTCGTAGAAATAAGTACGTTATCTCAAGATCAATAGCACACCGTAATTGAATATCGCAAATGATTTTTCATCGCGAAATTATGCATATTTAATGAGAAAACTTCATTTGCATTGCTACATGCTCGGGGGTTTGAACCCTGAACCCAATGTAAAGTCAAGGCGTCAACAACTGAGTTACAGCAAATTTATATTATTTTATAATAATTGTAGAATAAATAATCAGTTCCGTAAAAGATCATTTTTCCCGGCACGTCGTAGTAGGCGACTAAGGGATTAAGGTTAAATAGACACCATTAAGCGATTAGCTAGCAACGCATCAATTATTATTATATTATATAAATACGTACATAATTTACAGTCGCTAACGGTGAGGGAAAACATCGTGAGGAAACACGACTATCCCTCTGGATATGTAATAGTCAGTGCCTATATACGGCGATACGGTTCACTACCTATCACGTTGGGTGCTGTCTATCTAGTGATACGCGGGCTTCGAATGAGCCATACCTAACATGCCTTCGAAATTTCGGAGATGGGCATTCAAGCCTCTGACTACCCCGCCATAATAAAAAAGGGAGTGTGTATACACAAGTCGTGAAGCGTATGTGTGATATGTGTGTATATAAATAATTAGTTTTTGTGCCTGGGTAGTCAGAGGCTTGAATAGGCAGGTTTCCTCACGAAGTTTTCCCTCACCGTTAGCGACTGTAAATTATGTACGTAACTGAAATACACTTTCAATTTCATTCATTGGTACAAGCTAGCGGGATTCCAACCTAGGACCTTTCTCATAAGAAGTCCGAGGTCTTACCCACTGGGCTACAGCCGCTATCATTATTATTCCATTCTATAAACAATCACTATTTGCTAAGTGATTGCGTTTTTCATTAACTGGGCTCTGGTCTAAACGAAGGGTCCAGACGGAGTTTCCCCGGGGACCCATCAAACGTGGCTCCATCTATTGGGCACAAGAATAAGTGACAAGGGTATAAACAAAAGAAAGTTAGGGATAGTTTCTTTTTGTTACAAAATTGTTTTGTTTCGTACATACATTTAAATCCGTGTTTTTCATTTACGTACATAATTTACAGTAGTTTACGGCGAGGGAAAACATCGTGAGGAGCCTATCCCTCGGCCAGGGCCTATATACGGCGATACGGTTTACTACATATCACGTTGGGTGCTTTCTATATAGTAAAACGCGGCCTTCGAGTGACCCATACCTAACATGCCTTCGAAATTTCGGAAATGGGCACTCAAGCCTCTGACTAACCCACCACAATAAAAAAGGGAGTGTTTATGCACAAGTCGTGAAGCGTATGTTTTATGTTTATGTTCGTACATAATGTTATGTACAATGTTTTCTTACATAAGCTAGCATTCCTTCATAAGTAAGTCAGAATAATACATCGATATCCCGATTTCACTATATTATAGAGTTGTGAGTGCATTGATATGGATGATTGGTGAAAGTTGCTAACTCATCACCCAATCGATTCCATTAACCCTTGGTCCCTTATTCGTAGTCGAATTCGTTACATATGTATGTGAGTTAAGTAAGCGTTTTTATATACCTTCAGTTATATTGAAAGTTGACTATTAGATGAATACTGGGTTTCATGTGACGACCTCCGTGGCGCGATCGGTTAACCACTTGAACGCTGATCGTGAGGTCCCGGGTTCGATTCCCGATGGAGGCAAAGTTAAGAACTACGCGTTTCTTCTGCTTTCAAGTCTGCTCGTTAATTATAAATGCTCTATATGTATTTATCTATCTATAATAAGTATATATTTCTTCAATTGACTAGTGCCCTTGACACAAGTCTTAAATGTACTTAGCAGGCTAGTTATATTGTTGTATTACTGTCCAAATATGACTGACTATAAATATTGCGGAAATATACACACGAACATCTGACTAACCTTTTCAAAAATTCAGTCATCCATTGTATATTACATGTATTAAAATATGTACTAAGAAGAAAATGAGTTTATGTGACGGTTAATAGATGTCAGTACTAGTATAGTATTCTCATATCTGTTGTTTGAGTGAGCTAAGAGAGATTTGTCAGAATCGTTCAAGGTGGCGATCGATAGTCTCTGGCTATACCGTTGAGAAATAGACGACTGAATGATCTTTATTAATAAATTTAGGTAATCTTTCAGTTCCTTATTTTGTTATTTATAGCGAAGTATAATTATAAAGCCCAAGTGGAAGGTAGAGTTGGACGGGGTAGGCCGCGTAGAACTTATTTAGATCAAATTGGAAACATTCTTTTTAAGGCGTGTGTACGTAGTGTGAAGAACAGAAGAGCATGTATGAAAAAGTTAATGGGTGTGAGTGAAGCAAGGGACATTTGTCAGGATCGTTCTAGGTTTATAGTCTCTGCCTATCCTGTTAGGGACTAAGAGGCGTAAATATATGTCTCTTTGTATGTATGTATGTATAATCTAGAGTGAATAACCCTCTAATCGTTTTCTATCAAGCATTAATCTGAATCGGCCAAAACAACTAAACTATATAAGGCAAAGGTGATTGACTCATTTATCTACAGGCTACTACTTTAGAATGACTAGATCATCACAAAGATGGCTAAACATTACGACTATTATCCTTTGCCAGGTAGGTAGGTTTTACAAATCGTTTTTAATTACTTATACCAGTTAAATGAGGTGTTGGCTCTTTTGTTTACACGTGAATTCGAGGTGGCCATAGAATCACTAACTCCGCAAATACGGAGATGAAAATATGGACCTCTGAGTATTCCGTAGGGATTAATAGACGTGAATGTTTATGTCTTAAGAATTAGCACACTTGTGGTTAGATATTACAAGCCATTATCAATTGCTAAGCAGTGAAATAGTTTCCTCACGCTGCATATATGCATATATTCACGTTCGTCTAACTGAGTTAAAATAAACCACGCTAAAATGAACCAAGTTAAAATGAATCCCAAATAACTACCTTTCTTTCCGGGTTATCATTAGTGTAAACTCAAAAACTAAGATCAGTCGTCTATGGTTCATCAACAAAGTCAGCAGATTAGTGAAAATTGTAAATAAAAATATTAATTTTGGACAGAATATTTAGTCAATTGTGATGCCAAACTGGCTAAATATGTTTGCTTCGGAATAACATTTGGATCCTCAACTGGAACGAACTGCGAAGAACAATGAAGAGAAGAATTGGAGATTCAACCTCGTATTTCTTCGGTTGTAGCGGCTGGCGGCGTTGGTGTAAACATGGCGACGAAATAAGGAAATAAGGCTTTATTTTGTAGTGGGTACAGGGTTCATACCTAGCAAGTATTAATGGAAAGATTTTTGATTTTCTACATACATTTTCGCAATAAAAATACATTTGCAAAATGCACCGAATACTACGATGAGGGAAAACATTGTGAGGAAACCTGTCTGTTCCCCCTACACGTCTGTACTTGTAGATTTCGACACAGCTTAACAACTATCACGTTGCGTTGAGTAGCAATAGAATTACTAGGATTACACAATAGCGGTAATGGCTATTTAAACCTCTGACTAGCCCGCAAGGGTTAATTGTCGTGAAGTTGTTTGTTTTAATTACAAAATATTATATTCGCATTCTATGGAATAGAGCCTCGAAATTTTGGTTTCCATATCCCTTGCTCCATTTTACCTAACACCCGTTTTCACTGTTCTGACATGGATATATTTCAGTAAATTCCACTTAATGTAGCGAACATTTATTTATCTTCTAACCTTTTATCTTCAATAGTAACTTGTATGTCCAACACGTGAGTGAAGGGTTTAATGGATGTGACGATGTATTCAAACAGGGTTTAGAAGGGTGTTTAATGGTGTTTATATTTTGTAGAAAATTAATGATGCGCCTGTGTCATAGTAATTAGCAACTCTTAAATAAACAGCGTTAATTGCTATGCGTTTATGCAGAGGCAATTAGAAGATTTCTGAGAAATTCAATAAATTCTCTTGTAGTTTAGAATTCACGAAATAATAATGTTTCTTGTTGTTAACTATAGTTGTGTTTGTTTTCTACTGTAATATACATAAATGTCTTAATAAATATTTACGATATTTAAATTCTTCTGTTTGTATATGTCGTTAAAATACTTACAATAAGTTTACTGTACTTTTAGTCATATAACCAATGCGGCAAGATATGTAGCTAGTTCGATTCTATTTTTATCCCAATCTAGCATGTAACCTATTATTTTTACCTTGAAACTAATGAGCATTGACGAAAGAAAGCACTTAAAAGTAAATTGGGCATTGAGATTAAGATTGATGATTGATGGCGGATTAGCACGAATTGGAACGAATGAGAAATACCCGATTCGCGTCATTCGATACTAGGCAAAAGAAGTCATACCTATGAGCTTGTAGAACTTGGAAGATTTTTTTTTATATTGACCAAGTTTTTTATACTTATCTGTGGCGTTACTATTTCATCTAGCTTTAAAAAATAAATCGCTGTTTGAAAAAAGAAATGATTACCCCAATTCAACTTTTGTAAATATATCATAAATGGGATTGATAGTAAGCGTAATATTTTATGAAGTAAATAAATTATAAGTTTGTGTACGTACTTACATAATAACACACCAATTAGACTAGTCCCTTGCTAAGTAAATTGAAGACTTGTGTTAAGGGTAACGTATATTTAAGAAATACATACTTATTATACATGGATAAATACGTATATAACATGTATAATCAACAACCAGACTGGAAAGCAAAAGAAAAGCGTAAATAATAACTCTGCCTCCACCGGGAATCGAACCTCATGATTAGCGTTCGGGTGGTTAACCAATCACGCCATTAGGGACACGGTATCGAATAGAAAGTATCGATACAGTACTCATGAGTAGTATCGATAAAAAAGTATCGTACTTGTAAAAGAATCGACACAAAAGTATCGAGTACAAAAGTATCGGTATCGAAATCAAACTACTCGATACCATAGAGTATCGATACATTTTTCGTGTCCCTAGGGACACGGTATCGAATAGAAAGTATCGATACAGTACTCATGAGTAGTATCGATAAAAAAGTATCGTACTTGTAAAAGTATCGAACACAAAGTATCGAGTACAAAAGTATCGGTATCGAAATCAAACTACTCGATACCATAGAGTATCGATACATTTTTCGTGTCCCTACACGCCATAGTGCTTGTCATACATAATAACATGTAAATGCATACATTAAAATATAGTTATTTTATTTCAACCCATGATTTTCGTTGAAATAAATGCCAGAAAATATGATTGAATTATTGTAGAAACGTTCCTTAATCGGTTTCCTCCATTATCTTAAAAGTATTTGTATTCATTCCCTTCAGACCATTTTTCCACCAAAACTTTTTTTCGAGTTTTTAAATAGAGTCGACACGAGGTATGAAAATAACAAAAAATATTTCCATTCTGGCTTCCCAGTAGTTGGTGTGATCAACATTGTCACTACGAAGACCTTTGCAAACTTTAAGCAACGTTTTATTAATAGCTAATTCTATTTTCTACTCGTCCCAGTCAAGCATTGGACAAAAGCATACATCATATCATTTTGACGACCTCCGTGGCGCGAACGGTTAACAGAACGCTAATCGTGAGGTCTCAGTTTCGATTCCCAGTGGGCGCAGAGTTAAGAACTACGCTTTTCTTCTGCTTTCCAGTCTGGTCGTTGTTTATACATATATATTATTTATGTATTTATCTATGTATAATAAGTATATATTTCTTAAATATACGTAGAATTGTTCCCTTAACACAAGTCTTACCACGGGGCTAGTTCAATTGGTGTAAATAGTGTTTCAATTATTTATTTATTTTTATTTTATTTATTAATGAATCTTTGTACCTTTTTATGCACATTAGAAGCTAAACCATACACACAACTAATCTCTCTCCCTGTAAAGTACAACATACCGTAAAGACAGGTATATAGTTAAGTTAATAAGTTCTAGGTCAGCACGGAGCCTAAGTAAAGTCCATAAATTCGGGCAAAAAGGTAGCGCCCATGAAGAATGGTTATGTTGTTTATCTTTCAAGCTAATAGCGGTCCCTGCCAGCAAATTTAGGGTCTTATAAGCATATTTGTTTATGAACATCACAGCTGTTATATCTAACGGGGTAGAGAGGAGATAGTGTGTATGACTGATATACAAATAAGAATGTATAACAAGTCGTGTGTAGTAAAATATTTGATAGAACCTGTAATATTCAGTTTTCAAATAATTAGAATTTTTATTTAGAAATATATCATAAATTCGACGTAGCTCAGTTGTTTGGGGCTTGACTCTGTATCGAGGTTACAGGGTTCAAATCCCACTTGAGCATGTACCAATGGAAATGAAGTTTAATGGATTTCTATGTATATTTTCGTAATAAAAATACATTTACGAAATGCGTCGAATGCTACGGTGAGGCAAAACATCGTGAGGAAATTTACTTGTACCTGGAACATATAAGTTAGTGATGTAAATGGCGACATGGCTTACCATCTGTCACATTGAGTACTGACTATCTGGTTAACACGTGGGTTCGAGGTGGCCATAGAAATGCGGAGATGCACACCTGAATTACGAATTACGACATCTGAACCTCTGACTACCCTGCAAAGGTTAATGGTCGGGAACTCGTATTTATGTGTAAATATATCATGTTAACGTATACATACACCTCCTTTATTCCCTTTCGTGGTGGATAGAATCTCGGAGATACAATATATCTTAGCTCACTGTTTAGCATGAACATTGGTGACAGGCTGCTAGCCTATCACCGAATAGATTCTATTTAACCCTAGTCCCTTAGGCGCCTCCTACAACATGCCGGGAAGAACGGCAGCTAGTTATAATCTATTCAAATCCTAGACTACCACGGCATCTTTAATAAATCATTTGTTTCTATAAAGTTGCGTTGACGTAACAAAATTAATGGACTGGATAAAATTGTACTTTATCATAAATCACCTCCACGGCGAGAGAAAACATCATTACCAGTCTTATTTACTTTACTTTCGTTATTTTTACCTGTGTTTCTTTTACCTACATATTCACGCCTCTAGGTTCCCAACGGGATAGGCAGAGACTATCGATCGCCACCTGGAACGGGTGACAAATCTCTCTTGCTTCACTCACACTCATTAACCTTCTCATACATGCTCTTCTGTTCTTCACTACGTACACCTGAGAAGAATGTCTCTAATTTGATATTTTACCTAATGAAAAACTTAAGATATACATACATATAATCTCGTTCTTTAATTCCTTTCGGAGTGGACAGAACCTTGGAGATAAATTATCTCCTAGGTGACTTAGCATAAATAATAGCGTTGTTATGTCATATGGAACATTGGTAACAGGTTGCTAGCGTATCGTCCAAAAGATTCCGATGAACTACAGTCCCTTAGTCGCCTCTTACGACATGGCGGGAAGAATGACAGCTAGTTAGCTTTCTTTTTCACCGAGCTTAACGCTATCTATGTACTTAACTAGAAAAAAATAGCCACATAATAAAAACGAAAATGAATATATGTTAAATGAAATACACAACGTTGAGTCATCAGTTAGATGACAGATGTTAAGCAACGTTGCCCGAGATTATTGTCTGGATGGATGAAAACGTTGTAAATACATGTTGAGGAAAAAACATCTAAGCCTACCTTTTTATCAAACACCTGTCTCTAACTACAAGCTTTCTGATGAAACATGAACATTGACTAAATACCTTTCTAGACAGGCAGGTTCCTATCCACTGCCTACCCCTAATGAATAGCAGTCGTGAACCGTAGACAACCGTGCTATATAGTTTTTGCTTTCCAGCATTGGAGCATACATTGTAATGGAATTAGGCACAAATCAGCCGACGTAATTTACGTGGCAGCCATATGGCCAGTGTAACGAGCTAATGAGATGCAGATAGCCTCGGGCGTAGATAGGGTTGTGGCTACTGTAATTAATTTCCGGGTTCGATTCCCGGTGGAGGCAGAGTTAAGAACTACGCTTTTCTTCTGCTTTCCAGTCTGGTCGTTGATTATATATGCTATACATGTTTTTACCTATATATAATAAGTATACATTTCTTAAATATACGTTGACTAGTACCCTTAACACAAGTTTTAAATGTACTTATCAAGGGGCTAGTTCAATTGGTGTAATGATGTCTAAATATTATTATTAATTAAGTAATTATATATTCGTTCCGTGTTAAGTTGGGACGTAAATAAACTGGTTAGTAGCTGCGTTTGGTATAGGAGGTAAGAAAGTATAAGTTTATGTTATCACATTTGTGTACGTAGTGTGAAGAGCAGAAGAGCAGGCTTGAGAAGTTTAATGGGTGCGAATGAAGCAACAGATTTGTCACCCGTTCCAGGTGGCGATATCTAGTCTCTGCCTACCCCGTTGGGGACGAAGAGGTGTTCAAATATGTATGTATAACCTAGAAGCTATTTTAAGAATTTACTATTACTTCCAAATATTATTTACTTTCAATAGTTATAAGGTAATAAAGAAGATGTCTCCTTCTTGACCCTATGGAGTAGACATAAGCACAAATGTCCAAATTTAAAACTATAGTCCAAGATCCCAGAGCTCCCAGACGTCACTTATTTTCGGATGGACAAAATATATACGAGTGAGTAGTGGTGGGGTGTACATGATCATATGACTAGTTGCTACCTTAGCCAGACGACCATTTTTCAGGTAGCAATTAATCAAGGTACATAGAAACACTGCTCACCTCACTTAAATTCTGATAGCTGATTTTAATATATATTTCACGAAATATCGTTAAAGATCAGGATTTATTACTCCCAGACACATGCGGTCGGCGGTTTTAAAAAATTAACATCTGGGAGCTCTGGGATCTTCCTCTATAACGTGACATGAAGGAAACCATATCGCCATTTACAAACACTAATGTACTGTTCCGAGGCATAGGTAGCTTTACTTTTGTTTTCTGAGGTATTATTTAATTTAAAATGATGTATGTAAGTCATATATAAGATGTATTATATGATGAATAATATATTATAATATGAAAATGATTGACAACCCTATCTACATTGTCTATAAGCTCAGTTGTTTACGTAATAATTACTTCTTGTCAAACTCAGCGTAAGCTATTGACGACCCTATCTAAACAGCCATTGTGCCACGCGGGGTGAACAGAATAGTGGTGCATAAGGACCTGAATAGCATGTAATTAGTCGTCTTCTTCCTACAATGTCGTAAGAGAAGACTACGAGATTGAGTGTATACATAGGTATAGTTAACGTTAAAAGTGCAGTCCTAGTATTTTTTTTATAAGGTTTACGTTTATAAGAACAAAAGACAATATTTTTCATTTCGAAGCACACGAACGCGAGTGGCCATGACAATGCATAGTGGCGCCAGTTTTATAATGTAAAAAAATGTATTTTGTTCTTATAAACTTAAACCTTATAAAAAGTTACTGGGATTGCACTTTTAGCATTGACTGTACATGAATTAAGAAACTATGTCTCTTTAATTGTGTTTTCAGTAAATAAGACTACCATTATGTATCTATTTAAATATAAAGAAATTCGACACATCATACTTAATTTAAATTTCATTACATTCTATAGTGTTCTAATATAGAGTAGTACTTAAAGTGACCAAAAAGATATATTACCGCGTTTCTATAAACCCTCAAAAGGGATTAAGGCATGAATGAATAAGCTATGCCCAGTCATCTAATTCATAATGAGGTTCCCGCAAGTATGGGACGTAAAAAGAATGCTAACTGGCTGTCGTTCTTCCCGTAATCCATATGACATCACGACCCCAATATTTATGCTAAAAGTGACCTCAGATATTATATCTCCGAGATTCTGTCCACCCGAGAGGTATTAAAGGACCTGAATGTCTAAAAGAGTCTACTTACCTAAAAATAACGAAGTTATTCAATCATTCTTTGATCATCAATCACCAAATCATCAATCAATTGTTCGAACATTTTTGAGTTCCTTAGAGCTGCAAGTTTCCTAATAACTTATATTACATCGATCACCTTAAGAAATTTTCATTCATGTATTGAAGCTTATAATGCCGAAAAGGAAGGACTGATATCGAGCAGATATGGTTTTAATATACTGTAATGTAGATATGTTCTTGAATCTACGCATTCGTTTAACACATAAATTTAATGTTACATTAGGAGTCAGCTTAGGAAATAATACATTTACGAAAAATACCTTTTTGAAATGCGTCGAATACTACGGTGAGGGAAAACATCGAGAGGAAACCTACCTGTTCCCGGAACAGGTAATAGTTAGTGCTTGTATGTTCAATGGCGACATGGCTTATCACCTGTCACATGGAGTACTGACTATCTGTTCAACACGTGGGTGCGAGGTGGTGACTTTAAGCGACTATGGTCTATTTGGCATTGGGCTAGCAATCTGTCACAAGTGTTTAAAAGACGTGAATGTACTTATTGTTTAATCCTTTTAAAAGTAGAACTCTTATTACATCGTTTCAAACTTTTTCGTCTGTTATTTTAATACCCTTAATGGAATATTATTCCAAAAATTATTATTTTAATATCTACAATATACAAAAGTCACTTTTACCATGGTTTTTTAAAATCACACTTTCTTTGCCTAGCTAAAAGTGACTAAGTGCCTTCTAATAGCAGTAATCCTATTGCGCAGGCGTGCCCAACGACCTGGCAGTGCTGTGGCATCAGTACCCCTACAGCCTGGGCCTGCCCTTCTGCAAACTCAGGGCCCTCATCTCCGAAGCGTGAGTATACTTCTACTTTATACTACACTAGCGACCCGCTCCGGCTTCGCACGGGTATAAAATATATAGCCTACTCCACTATTTAATGGATGTTATTATACATATAAACCTTCCTCTTGAATCATTCTATCTATTAAAAAAACCGCATCAAAATCCGTCGCGTAGTTTCAAAGATTTAAACATACAAAGGGACATAGGGACAGAGAAAGCGACTTTGTTTTATACTATGTAGTGATGAATACATGTAATGCTAAACAGGTAATAGTTAGTACTTGTAAATGGCGACTTGGCTTACCACATGTCACATTGAGTACTGACTATCTCAACACGTAGGTTCGAGGTAGCCATAGAATTCCTACCTTCGCAATTGCGGAGATGGGCCTCTGACTACCACGCAAGGATTAATGAACCAACCCAATCCTTAGCACAAGTCTGAAATGAACTTACCAAAGGGCTTGTTCAATTTGTGTAATAGTGTTCAAAACATTATAATTATTACAAACTTTAACCTCGTACGAATATTAATATATCTTGAAACGACTATTCTAAACTCTATTTCTATACAAACATTAGTAGCAATTCAATCTTAGCTTCGTTCCCAATACAACTATCTCTCCCTTACCTATCTCGAGATATAGTCCCTGGCATTAGTGACAAAACTATTCCAATTAAGGGATAAGGAACTCCGCTAGGACTGGGATCTCTGTCGATCGTTATCGTAAATACAACCGTGATAGATGAGACGTGAAAGGGAACTAGTTGCTAGTCTGGGGTGCAAAATAATGCTAACTAGCTGCCGTTCTTCCTGGCATGTCGTATGAGGTGTGTTACGTACTAGTTGTTACAAATGTTACACATGTCATTACAGCCCTAATATTGATCCTAATAAGTGACTATGGAGATTTTCTCATGTCTCTAAGGGTCTTTCTAACCTGAAAAAGGTTTACCTGATTTAAAACAAACTAGTGGTACTTAAATTCCATTATTTTCCATAAACTTGCACAATCACACTTGGCGATTTTAGGCAACTTTTTACTTTTTAGTGTCCCCACGTATTTTTATTTTCGACATTTTTATATGAAATTGAACACATAGTATACATAGCCTGAGATACATAACATACTCTTCACGACTTGTACAAATATTCCCTTTTTTTTGGGCGAGGTAGAAGGAGGTTTGAATGCCCATCTCCGTTTTGAAGTCAATTGTGGCGTGTAGATGTAGTTCAGCTGACTTACCGTTTAATTAAGTTTGCCCAACTGCTAGAGTATCAACCTTTTGTATGAAACGTAGTGTTTCATTAAGACAAAGACAAATGCGTTCACGACCATTAACCCTTGCGGGGTAGTCAGTGGTTCAGGTATCCATCTCCGCATTGCGAAGGTAGTAACTCTATGGATACCTCGAACCCACGTGTTGACCAGATAGTTAGTACTCAGTGTAGTAATCCATGTTGCCAAGCACTAACTATTTTCTGTTCGGGGAACAGGTCGGTTTCCTCGCGATGTACATAGAAATTCATGAAACTTAATTTCCATTGGTACATACTCAAGCGGGATTTGAATCCTGTACCCACTAATACAGAGGCAAGCCCCAAACAATTGAGCTACGTCGAATTATATTTCGGAACTAAGAACTTTACTTAACCCTTGGTTTTCAAGTATTACACGCTACACATTGTATCATGCACGTGTGTCCGTATGCCTGTTTGTCAATATCCTAAACTGTATGTGTAATTCTGTGTAACTCATTCGCACAGCCATAAATATGTATGTTAGTGTAGCATGTTTCAATTAAAAGCACCGGAACGTAAACGGCCGCCGGGAACGATTGTTAACGCGTCCCATTATTGCGTTAAATGGAACGGCAAATCAAACATGGTTTACTACTCACAAGCAACCTAAAATGGGGACGGAAATAGAATCAATATGCTGTCTTTCTGCCTCGTGTAGCGATCGGGATATTTGCGGACGTTTTGTGTAAAGCATAATGTGGGTTCGTAACTACGTATGTATTAATAACGCGTAATGATCTTTTGATATAATGTGAACACTGTTGTTTATTTATGAGTGAATAAAATGTTTTTAACTATCATATCTCCTAGGTATTTTATAATATTTATCGGAGTTATGAATGTGTTATCCAAGTGGGTAAGACCTCCGGCGTTTTATATAGGTTCTAAGTTCGCTCCTGGCTGTGTATGTACCAATGAATGAAATAATATATTATAAACAAAGCATTAGCCACGAACCAAATACAAATACTTAGTAATTGCTCCATGGTATGACCTTTTTAACCCGACGTTGACCTGTGATCATGGCCGAAACGACGGGTAACTAATAAAGGTAATAATTGTTTATAAAATATACACGATAAGTTTTCTTGTTAAAGTAACAAAAATTTAAGTATATACTTTAATATATACAATTTCTAATATAAGCAAACAAGACAAATTTGCCACGACCTTTAAAAATTACAATCAAATCTGTACCGATTCCGCGAAGTAGAAACATGACTACATGTATCTTCCTAACCTAATCATTTGGGGGAGGCATATGTCCAACAGTGGATCGATACAGGCTGATAATGATCTACCTAACCTCTTTATCTACCCCTTAGAGCTTCGTACGTGTCAGTGCTGATCATAGTGGCGTTCTCGCTGGAGCGCTACGTGGCGGTATGCCAGCCGCTGCAGCACCGGGCGCTGGCGGGGCTGCGGAGGACGTCCATTATCATCAGCGCCATATGGGTGTTGGCCATCGCGGCTGCAGCTCCCTTTGCACACTACACTAAGATATCCTACAGGTAATACTTATAGGCTGTTCGCGTTTAGTAAATAGTGACGTCATGATATACAACAGTAAGCTGACCAATAAGACGTTAGATAATGAGAAAACAAGTCTCTTCGACCAATAACAGACAACCTTTATCACGTCTCATTGGTGAAATCATGGGGACTTGATGACGTCACTATTTTCTTAATGCGAATATACTATAGTGCTTGTATTGGTGACTTCGTGGCGCGATCGGTTAGACGCCTGAACGCTAATCGTGAGGTTCGATTCTCGGTGGAGGCAGAATTAAGAACTACGCTTTTCGTCTGTTTTCCAGTCTGGTTGTTGATTATATATACTATATATTCATTTATCTATATATAATAAGTATATACTTCTTAAATATACGTTGACTAGTACCCTTAACACAAGTCTTAAATGAACTTACCAAGGGGTTTGTTCAATTGGTGTAACATTGTTTCAAATATTATTATTGTTAATGGCGACATGGCTTACCATCTGTCACATGGAGTGCTGACTATCTGGTCTACACGTGGGTTCAAGGCTATAAAATTACTACCGCTGCGATTGTGGAGAAACCTAAACTTCTGAATACCCCGCAAGGGCTAGTGATCGTGAACGAGTTTGTTTTTGTGTAAATGCAACAACACACCAGAAACACTATTCAATATAAAACTGATACAAAAACTTAAGTAAATTACTTACATTATATTTTATACAAGCAATATCAAATAATTTGCCACATTTTTATTTTTTCAGATGTTTTCATTACATGAAACATAGGTGGCACTGTTATTATAGTTTGATTTTTATATTATATTCTGCGCTCCTATTAGTAGCAGGATGATGTTATATAGAATTCGAACCAGTAGTTCCTGAGATTAGCGCGTTCAAACAAACAAACAAACAAACTGTTCAGCTTTATAATTTATAGTATAGATGTACGAATATTTAATCTATATTTTCCTATACCGCCGAATGTGTATGAGGAGGTGTATTAGTGTCAATGAAGCGAAAGTAGTCTGTCAGGATCGGGACAGGTGTAGATCCGTGATCTCTGCCTACCTTCCTACAGGGAATCAGGTGTAATGTGTATTTATCTGTGTATTGACGAATCAGGTTTGATAATAATAATAATATTTGGACATTATTACACCATTTTAACTAGACCCTTGGTAAGTTCATTTAAGACTTGCTTTTAAGGGTACTAGTCAACGTATATTTAAGAAATACATACATATTATACATATGATTAATAACTAGCGGGACTTATCGCGTATGTTTTTATATAATAAAGGTAACTTTATTATATAAAAACATACGCGATAAGTCCCGCTAGTTATTAATCATGAGTATAAATCGCGAATCTCTTAAAACTATATTATACATAGATAAATACATATATAGCATATATGTATGTAACTCTATATTTCTCCCACAGTGAGTACCCACCAGGATCCGGCAACGTCTCTCTGCAGTCTGCGTTCTGCGCCATGTTAGAGGTTCCTTCTTGGTACCTCTGCGAGTTGAGCAGCCTCTTCTTCTTCTTTCTTCCTGCTGTGCTCATGATGGGGGTCTACATCCGGATGGGGCTTACTATCAGGTAGTTATATTATATTGTATGTACGTTATATTTACACAATGTTAATCAGAGAGGCATACATATTTAGACGACCTACATGGCGCGATCGGTTAGACACCTTAACGCTAATCGTGGGGTTCCCGGTTCGATTCCCGGTGGAGGCAGAGTTGAGAACAACGTTTTTCTACTGTTTTCCAGTCTGGTTGTTGATTATATATGTATTTATCTATGTATACATACATTTCTTAAATATACGTTGACTAGTACTCTTAACACAAGTCTTAAATGTACTTACCAAGGGGCTAGTTCAATTGGTGTAATAGTATCCAAATATTATTATTGTTATATAAAGGAAAAGCCATTTACAGTGTTTATAATAAGATATTGCCACCTCATAATACGTTTTCTTTTCAGCCGTGTGGATTTTGTACGTCCCCGACAGGATAGGCAGACACTATCAATCACCACCTAGAACGATACAGACAAATCTCTCTTTCTTCACTCAGACACCTTAACCTTCTCATACATGCTCTTCTGTTCTTCTCCTACCTTAATTTCTATAATCTGAAATATATAAGAAGCGGTTTATATGCGGATTTGTGGATGCGTGAACCTAAGACTACTTCATACAGGATGGTCGTGAAAGTAGTCGTTTGTTTGTAGAAGTTAGTTATTAACCATTTGGTGATTATTTCCTTAGGTCTAACCAGAAGCAGAAGAGCTCCAGCGTGGGAGGCATCAGAGGCAGCGTCCACGGGGAGCTCCGGAACAACCACTCCGTCATACGGATGCTGGGTGAGTACTACGAACAATTAACGTATAGAAAAATCTATATACAAATCCCTTCTGAGATAGTCAATATACATAAGAGAAAGGCTGTTTAATATAATGATCCATAGAAACTAACTACATTTTATTAGCATACCTATCCTTCAAAATAGATAGATACTAGTGACCCGCTCCGGCTTCGCACGGGTATAAAATATATAGCCTACTTCACTATTTAATGGATGTTATTATACATATCGATGTCGGAAAGCTAAAAGCTCGTAACCTCGAAAAATTGTGTATTGAGTCATATATATCACCATAATCAGCATTTTCTTCTGCGTCGTTTGGCCCTAGTTTCAAACCTCTACGATGAAATTTTTGATAACTTACTACCTAAAAAAATCCGAGAATTCGAATTAATACCTTAATTTATTGGCGTAAGTAGCCACAAAACACGTATATTTTTTTGAAAAAATCATTTACGACCTTTTACCTTTCCGCTCCCAAAATGAACTAGATTTTGAAATATATATGGGACTGAAAGTAGTTACGACGTTTTAGCTTTCTAAGAATTGGGAAAGGAAAAAGAAAGAAGAAACTCATTTATCTTTAATTTTCTTAGAATATAAGTATTTTGGTGAAAAGAGCTTTAAATTTTCGATAGACTTTATTTTTTTTTCGTTTTTTTTTTTCGACATTTTTTTATCGTTTTAGAAAAAAAAGTTACAATTAATTATTCAATTTTAAAAACTTTAAACTATTTTTTCTCAGAACAAGGTTTTTGAGGTTACGACCTTTTAGCTTTCCGACATCGATATAAACCTTCATCTTCAATCACTCTATCTATAAAAAAAAACCGCATCAAAATCCGAGTAAGCGACTTTGTTTTATACTATGTAGTGATAAGGTAGATCCCTTACAGTTATAATGTAATGGTG